>JAHLWZ010000381.1:661-18495 GCA_020536535.1 Pelomyxa schiedti | reverse complement strand
CCTCCTCGCGAGCGTCGTGTCTCGGCCTCTTCCTCTTGGATGTGGTGGACGACGATGACGTGGTTGTGGACGTAGACGTAGTCGACGTAGACTTGGTCGTCTTTCCACTGTGGCCGCTGCTACCCTTTTTGCCCTTCATTTATAAACGAAGTGGTATGCGAAAGACCAAAATCAAATTGTTTTTTCCGTATCAGATCTGCCCCACTAAGCCCCCTTCGATCGAGATTAATAGACGGTATTGTTATTTGGTTTTTGGTAAAGGGAGGTGTATTCTTTGGCCCGTGGAAGACTCCCGATACTCAGAAAACATAGATTGTATGGAAACGATTTTATTTTAGTTTCAAAAAAACGGCCTCCAAGCAAAGGAATGTTCGCAGGAGACCGCACCACGCTTCGCGGGTGTAAACAGTTTAGATAAACTGTCTTGCGACACAAATGATGTCCACTTGTAAATAAGTTAATCTTCTTATTTTCGGCGTCGTCGAATATAAACATCCCTTTCGGGGGTAGAATTGTGGGACGGGTTATTCTGAACGGACCAGATTTTGTGTCTTGGCCGTGTGGAATGTGTACATGAAAAAAAAACGAAACTTTATGCTTCTCTGTTTTATGCTTAGAATGTTGGAGTTCAGTACTGTGAGAACTGTTCGGAGCGCAAACGAGGAGCCTGGTAGGTACTTGTTGGTGGCCAAGGGACATCTTGGTGCCGTAGAATGAAAACCTAATGTTTGGTCATTATATGTGTTGGCATGAGAAGGGTGTTGGTTGGGATCAGGAGTGCTCACAGGAACTTTGGAACGGAGTTTCTTGAATGTTTGGGTACTGTCCGGAGAGTCCCACGAACAGAATCCGCCTTGCCATTCTGTTGTTGTTACGGCATTAGAATCGACTGTGTGGAAAGCATGGTGCGGGGAGCACAGACCTCCAGGAGTGAGGCACAACAGATCATCGTATATCCAGTAGCCCTTCTGGTCGGGGGATACGGTAACAAAGTGATTCACCGGCATGTCAAAATACTTCCCAATGGGTTCAAATACAATGAAAGAATGCAAAACATAGGCACAATCGTCTGGTATCCCTATCAAAATCAAATTAGACCTAGCTTGTATTGGTATAAAGTGGTACGAGGTATCTTCCTGCATGTACTATTTATACATATGATCCACTTTGGAGGTGCACTTGCAACAGTAAACTCTGAAATTGTGATTATTTGCGGAATTATTTGTTCCAATTTACGTGTGAGGATCTCCCCAAGATTTGTGGAGGGCACAGTAATAATGTCTCGTACCTGTACAGTCATGCTTGTAAGGGAAAGCATGAATGTTCTACCTACCTCTGTAATAAATAGTGAAGCTTCCTCAATCAAGCAATTGAGTGCCTTGACAACGCACTGTGGCTTTCCTTCGGCGAATCCGAGATCGGAAAATTTGCTTGCTGTGCGTTTGTGTGTCGTATTCAGATACTTATTGTAAGTTACACTTCCTACGTCCTCAGATCTTAAGGGGTTGAAACATTGATAGGTTGATGAATTACTTACATCCAACAGCGGAAAAATGATGTGATACACTCAAGTAAGCTGCCAGCATAGCCAATAGGAGGTTCTCCGTTCCTAGTACAACATGCCCAGTCACGTAAAGGTGACAAGGTTGATGCTAATGCAAGAACGGCATCCATCCAGCACACACCCCAGATCCTCTTCGTATTCTTAGGTCCCTTAAGTACAAACTGCAATTGGGAATCACTGAGTGTGGAGGGGCTGCAACAAGCACGGCAGCAGAACGGAGGCAAGGGAGGGTCAATTGAAGACTTGCTTGTATTACTAATATCTGATTCAGAGTGTTTCCTATTTTGAAATGCCTTGCTTCGCGCTCTGGCAGCTGCAAATGAAATTGTTCCAGTCCCAGGATGTGGAGACCTGAGCTGTGGAGTAGTGGGTGGAGCAAAAGTGGCGGAAGACGGTAATTGCTGCGCCGGCGGCAACGCCGTTACGGAAGTTGGTGCAGAGGAAAATACTTGTGGTGTAGAAAAGAGAGTGGAAGTAGTAGAACTGGCTGCAGGAAAGGCCTGTAGACTGAAGGTGGACGTACAACTGGCTGCAGGAGTGGCCGGTAGACTGAATGTTGGGAAAGAGGACAATTGAGGCGCTGGGAACAACTGTGCTGTGGAAGATGCGGCCGAGGGAAATATTTGTGGTGCAGAAAAGAGAGTGGAAGTAGTAGAACTGGCTGCAGGAAAGATGGACGGCAGACAACAAGTGGCTGCAGGGATTGTAGTGGACATTGCAGGGCTTGCCATGCCAAATGATGCCTGTGGAAAAACGGAAGTAGGAGATGCTAGAGCTCCAAACGCACTCACAGCGCCCCCACTCGAGGCAGGTACCTGTTGGGATCCGCCAAAAAGTGAAGAAGTGCTTGCAGTGCCAAATGCAGCGGTAGAAGGTTGTGGTTGAGATCCAAACGAACTGCCAGAAAACAATGATGAAGAACTACCAAAAGGTGACGGGGCCGGTGGAGTATAGGAGGGCAGAGGTGCGCCAAATAGAGGAGAAGGTTGAGTTGACGTCACTTGTCCTTGGGGAGAAAATAACCCTCGAGAGGTAGTGGCTTGTGAAGCGAAATTAAAGGAAGGTGCAACTGGAGAGCTAAAAAGAGATGGTACTGAATGGGTAACAGAAGCTTGCACAGATGGAACTGTAGCAGATTGACTGAAAAAGCCTGTTGGACCTGGTGCACTTTTTTCTTTGCTTGGTCGGAGAGCGAAATCAAAGGTACTGGACGGCACTGCATGCTGAGGAGCGACAGCACTGGATGGAACAGTGCCTCCAAAGTCATCATCCTCATCGGGAAGGGGGATTGATGCTGCATCAGCTAAATCCTGTTCCCACCTCTTTATTAATGCCTGATCCAAAGTTACTTCAGGTGGAGCAAGTGCCACTTCTTGAACAAACTCCAATTGTGGGTCACTGAGAAGAATTAAATTCAGGGAGAAGGATTGTGCACAACCATAAAAGGGACCGGGCAAGACTTAGTAGAGGTGACTCCAGGTTGTACGAAGATTTAACACTAAAGAGTAAATACTTAAGAGTGGATATCATAAAAGGAGGTACCTTAGGTCATAGTACTTGCAATTCTAAATTGGCAATCAGGAAGACACTTGAGAAAGGAGAGCCAATACCTTTTTCTTATGAAAGACAATTTGTCGAGCATGAAGTTTCCGTTCTGAGCAGTCCACTTTATTGCCAACAAATACAACAACTGGACTTGTAGGTGAACCGGAAGTGCTTCCAGCCTTCATGTACCAGATGGGCAGATTTTTATATGACGCGCGAGAAGTAACGTCAAAGAAGACTATACTACCATCATGGGCAGTAGGAGGGGTTGCTGTGCTGGTAGCTACACCAGGCATGTCGTACAAATTAAAGTGGATAGCACCTCGATTTGTACTTAGAGTCAGTTTGAATTGCTCTGGCTCCTGGGTTACAATGTATTTGTGCTCAAACTCCCCGCTCAGCTGTAGTTGTATAAATGGGGATTGGGTTGCAAATTTGAAGGAAAAACCATGCGTTTTAGCCAAGCTGTTTTACCTTGAGATGTCTTAGGAGGTAAAAGTGTGGGTGAGTTTTTATACCAGTCTGTGGGTCACCATAAAGAGCAATGGAAAAGGAATTTGAATCTCGTTGTTTCTGAAGTTCGTCCTTCTTTGGGACTGGTTCAAGGTCATGCTCCCAAGCAATTTCTTTGATTTCATCGACGTCATGGCCTTGCAGCTGTTGGCAGTCAAAGGAAGTACAAAAATTTAGACTCTGATACAATCTCTTTCACTGAAGGTGCTTTCAAAACTAAGGCGTCATTACGGTTTCTCTCTTCCACTGCCACAAAAGAAGTAAAAGGAGTGATGAAGCCATACCTTTTTGTAGTATATTACTATCCTAACTCCATTTTTGTATTTTGATATCCATACTTTTTACTTAGAGCAATAACATCTGAAACCATATTATTTTTTTGTACAAAGTGCTCTGTATCCTGTTCGTGGAGAGAATTTTCCCCCCAATCTCGAATAAGCTCTCTGGCTGCCAGTTTGTGAATCAATGTGCCATGTGTAGCAGTAAGTTCACTTGATGACACTGTTGTGGAAAACTCCCTGCTCTCGATTACCACTAATTTATTGGGTGAGGGTAAAACTGTGCTCCGATATTCCCCTGAATTGACACCTGGTTACATATGCCACTAAGGAGACCATAAATAGTATAAGACTTTAATGTGTTAGAAAAAGGAAAACTAGTCTTGGAGGAAAACCTGATTCTGAAACATATTGTAAATTTCAGAGGGTACTTGCTTAATTGTGTGTGTTGTGTGCCACTTGATGTTTATACCAGATAAAGTCTAAAACAGTATAAGAATGTTCCAAATTTAGGGAAGCCACATTTTGATTTCGTTGTGCTAACATGTGATTCAACAGTTTCTCATGTTTGGGTGAGGGATTGGATGGAACGAACTGACAGCATCCCCCACCTATCCGTGCAAGGGTGCAAATAGAATGCCTGGATGCCTCCCCGATTCCAACAGTAAATAGTTTGGTGTGAGCCCGGGCACTAAACAGATTTAATACTGAGATACAAGGAGTCTCTCCACCTTTTCACTATGGGCAATACGGGAAAAATGTCAAAAAGGCCATCAGTGAGAAGGATTACTGTTCTTGAAGAGAAGTCATTGGATTGACCAAGAGAAAACACTGCTCTGAGAACAGAGTAAAGATTTGTGCCTGTTGAAAAAGGTGATTAAGCTTGGGGAGGGAGGTATGGTGACGGGAAGTACCCCCAAAGGTGGCTTGTAACATTTGGGCATATCTGTACCCGACAGGTTTGGCGGAAGTTGCAGATTGCGACTGTACAAATAACGACTCAAAGTGGGATCCAAATCCAACTACATTAAACATATCCTCACTTCCCAGTTGGGATATGAGTATCTGAGTTTCGTGAGAGTGCAAAATCATCCATCTGATTACCTGAAGAGCCCAACGTAAAGTTGCAAGATTGGAGGCCATGCTTATGGACCTGTCAACCACGAATATGACCTCAGATCTGCTCTGACAGGCAGACTGTATATAATTTTGAAAATCTGGGGATATAGAAATCATCGCTGCCCAGTTTTGTGTATCATCCACCTGAAAGTGTTAAGTAAAAAGCAGTAGAGATGAGTCCTTTACTTCCAACCACATTCGGGGTTCATGGGCGTTCTTGATAGAAATAAGTAGTACAAAGTCTGCTGTAAGTTCCGTCATTAAAGCCCTGACAGTTGCCTTTGTGTTGGTGTGTTTCACTTGAACATCTTTCAAATGAGATGGTGAAGTGATGCCAGTGATGTCATAGGGCATAGTAATTCCCGCTTCCAAATGGAATGACGGCGCGCTGGAATGAGCCTGACTAAATGAGATACCTACCCTAGTTGTTTGGAGCATACTTTGATAACTGTTGCAACTGCCGTTTGGGTTGTTGTTACACTATTGAGACGGTCCTCACGGCCGGCAAGAGCCGCAGGTAAGGTAAAGGTAATCTGAGTATTGTTGATTAGACACAAATTTCACTACTTTTGACGGACTTACCCCATTAGATGCTAAAGCCAGGTCTTCCACATATGTAATTTTAACAACAATTTCGGCGTTTGCTTTGAAGAATAAGAGGAAGTAAGAACATCATGGCAAGATATGCCTGGAAGATTTCCAAGAGACATGCACCATGCATCTGGGGATTCTTCTTCGAGTAAATACCTAATAGAGGTAAAGAAGTAGAAGGAATCTGGCTTACCTACGCTCCATGCCCTTGCTCAATTGCTGTATTCTTATAAGTTACAAAAAAGTCAAGCACAAACGTGTACCTTCTTTGTATTCTTTTCGAGCCTTACCTAATATTTGACATTGTTTCAATTGGCACAATAAAAAAAGAAAAAGACCTTTTTCTTCTATGTGTGCCACTACATGCTTGTCATTTATGTAACATTCGAAAGCACAAACAGCAGCTAGGAGAGGTTAGAGTATTGTGGGGGCAGATATACAACCATGGCTATCTATTGGGCATATATACTTCGCTTCACAAGCTACAACGCCAGTATTGCTAAAATGTTGAATAACTACAACTTCAGCCACTAAATCAAGTATTCTGGCTGCCACAGTTGTACTTTCAACTGAAAAACGTACTCCGCCTTGACCAATCAAAACCGGGTATACAGGAGATTGCTTTTTCGTGGGTGAAACGCTGAGAGAAGGTGGTGCAAGAAAAATAGACTTCAGATCGTCTGGGGCGGTGGTTGGATCAGAGATTGAAACTTGTGGAAAAGACGGCATTGGTAGTGTTGATGGTATTGATTTAGGGGCTTTTGTAAGTTGGATAATGTATTCCAGGATTATTTGTCGGCTATCAAATACCTGTCGGTGGTCATGATGCAGTTTCACAAATTGGGAGAGGTACACAGAATTCCTCATCCTCGAAGGCCGAGTTGGGGTCGGTATGCCTCGGGATGGAGTGCACACTGTGGAATCTGAAGAAACATATTAGAGAATAAATTCCCTTCGAATTTCCAGATACCCGTTGGGTAAAGTGTCGGCAGTGGTTCCTACTCGTGGAGCTGGTGTATCCATAGATTTGCCTAAGGAAACTGAAGCCACCAATAGGAACGACGTTTCCCCAAAAGAGTTACAGTATTTAGCACTTACAGCGGCATCTGTTGCAAAGTATATACCATTCTGTAGGGCATGTAAAACGAAACTAAACGAAACAAATGTGCACCCCAAGTTGGCCAGCATCCACTCTCTTGATTCCAAGTTTAGTTACAGAAACCTAAGGCACTGAGAAAATAGATCGAATTGCTTTGAGGGAAACCTTTGGTAAAACCAGTCCATGTGAAAGAATACCAGCTACCCGCTCCACTTTGGTACCGTGAAATAGAAGTTTCACATTACCCACATTAGAAAAGACTTCATTTTCCGAAGGGCGCGCAACATGAAACACATGTTCCACGTGTAGCAAGGTAGGGGCTGATGTTAGAGAGGCTTGGACACGGGAAGTTAGCTCTCTCACAGCAGGATCATCTGTATATTCCAAACGACAATTGAGACTGCGGTAATGCATATCTATGATGGAGTTGGACTGTACAGAACTGCCTGGAAGTGTGATCCCTGGTGAAAATTAGCTTAAATATGCACGTTTAGTGGGTACCTTCATTCAGGCAAAGAGAATCTTTTAGAGTTTGGATGAACTCATATTTCTCAAGCAATGCTTCATTTGAGGTTATGTGCTGATCACTAAATGGGAGCAACGAGGAAAGTTTATCATTTAGCTGTTAAAATAATTTACACAGAGAAAGATCGAGTTCAAGTGCCATACCTCAATGAATTTCGGAGAGCCTTGTTGATTGGAAAGGCTAAGCTCTTGCAGGGACCATAGAATAGCCTCTGCCTCATTTAGAGTGTCTAATGATATATCCAGTGTCATAGTATTCAAGCCAGCAAACTTAGAAGATGAAGCTGAAAAATGTTATTCGAAAACAGAGTTCTATCATCACTGACCGTTAAAAATGACTTGCACAAGCTGTGATATCATTGCAGGAAGAACAGACCCGGGACTTAATCCATTACCTATCTTTTAATAGTTAAAAAAAGAACGTTGGAGAAGCATATACCAAATCTGATCCCAAGGAAGAAAACGGAGGTATTCCAACGCGGGTGTAGCCTTCAACGTTGGTATAATTCTCATAGAGAGCGGAGTACACAGAAATAGCCTCTGAGGCCGAGGCTAAGAGATGGCTCAGCCTCCTGTGTGTTGGTTGGGAGATGGTCTTTTTTGATTTCCCCTGAGTATTTGTCTGTGGTGGCACAGTGGAAAGGCATGGCACAACTTCTTCATACACACGCCAAGCATTATCAGAAGAGCTGCGGGTATGCAATTCTAGTTTCACCAAGCTAGAAACGAATTAGAAAAGAGGGATACTTAGAAACGAAAATGATCTAACCATGATGGCTTTTGCAGTAGATGGTGTTGAACGAGCCAGGCACCCGCTTCATTAAAAGGGTCATCTTTGGATTTGTAGGGAACAATGACTTCCCTTCGAATATAAGTATCCCTGGAGGCAGCAGGCGCAGGAGGTACAGGGTCTGGTTCTTGTGGTGGCAAGTATATCTGAGGTTCTGTGCTCAGTACAACCTCCTTCACAGTATTATACACAAAATCTGAGCATTCCATAATTCTGCTATTTGATGTACAGGCATCTAAAAAGGCAGGTGTAACCTAATTCAAATAGAGTCGTAAAAAAAAGGTGGCTAACAAGATTCCGGAAATTTCAAACATCCAACTCACCACGTGTATCCGCAATCTCTTTATCAAGTCAATCTTCCTTGGAGAAATAGAAAATATCCTCCAGCCGACATCGTCAACGACTACGTGTGTCACCTGTGCAGTCCACACAACCAAGAGAAAAAAAAATTAACATGATCACAGACAACCAAAAGCAAAAAACCAAAACACAAAAAACAAAACAAAAAAACCAAAAAAAAACACAACCAAAGCACGCACGGACCTTTGGGCCGAAGACGAAACTTGTGGTGAAGCCTTTCACTTTGTTGACACACTCACGCAGTTGACTCCTTGCCTTCTTTTTTGTGTCCACACTACCCACGCACAGCAGCACGCAGCACCCGCCCGTTGACGCCATGATCGGGCAGAATTCGATCAAATTAAATCTGTTAACAACGCGAAGACTTTCGTAGCAGGAAAAAACCTCAAAAATGGGCGGTTGGCTTTTTTTGTTGGGGAACTTCCCTTGAGGAAGTACTTTCGTGGAGAAGAATGAACTTGGTAATTGTTCATGTGGATTGAGGTTGCAACACAAGAGTTTATTAGGTAGTTAATCCTCACAATACAATCCATGGCATTTTATTCCTCAGCTCTTCTTGTCCATCGTCGGCTTGACATCCAGTACTGGTTGCTGTGTGAACTGGGTTGTGGCCTTGTTTGCTTGCAAGAACTGTGCCAGTGTGGACCTGGGGGCTTTGGCTTTGCCCTTCACTTCAACCATCCTACGGGTCTTGAGTCCAGCCATGGCTGCTGCATTCCGGCTAGTGTGAATATCCGTAAGTGGCAGGAATACATATGTGAAGAAAGAGAGATTATCAACCTGGCGCTGGACCTATCATTCGCCTCCGTGACGTGGTGGAGCCCGGTCTGTTTCTGAATCGCATCCTCAAGCGACACACTCTCAGTCTTCTCCAGGGCCACAGCAGCAGTGACCTTCGTCTTGGGCGGCGGCTTTCCAGATGAAGGAGGGGGAGGCGGCGGAGGTGGAGGCGGCGGGGGCGGCGGGATTCCGCCCGGTGCACCGCCGGGCGTTGGGGGTGGCGGCGGCGGGGCCACGAAGGCGCGAGGAGGCGGGGGTGGCGGCGGGGGTGGGGCCTTGGGCTGCTCCCTGATCGATGGCGGTTCCGGCTTGGGTGGTGCCACCAGCTCCTCCAGGGTCAGCTTTGCCTCCTTTGTGTGTGGATGATCTGGAAGAGGGCGGGGGCGGGGGGTTTGAGTAAAGCAAATGGAGAGCACGTCACCGACCTGGTCCAAAAAGCGCTGTGCGAATTGCAATTGCGCGAGTCAGGTCTTGTGTCCCTTGAGGTTTCTTCTCCATTACAAACATGAGGGCACCCACTCGAAGCAATATGCTGCTCACTTGGAAGCTATTTTCTCCAAAGGTTTCAGAGAGAATGTCAAGTGCTCTATAGAGAGATAAGCATTAGCGGACTGATTGCACTATTATAGTCAACCTTCTGCCACAGTCTTCGGCAGTTGTGTAGCGTTCCTGAAGGGCGAATAGTGTTAGTACATTTTCCAGTGATTGTGCTACGGAAGCGTGCTTTGGTCCAAGGGAGATTTCTCGAATTTCTAGTGCCATCTGTTAAAGGGAAGTTAGTGCTGAGGCTCGATGAGGAGTGCCACATACAGTAAAGCACTCTTCAGCATCATTATACTGATCTTGTTCCATGTACACACACCCCAGTTTATTGAGCACCCACGCAACATCTGGGTGGTAGTAGCCAAATGTCTTTTCTTTGATATTCAGTGCTCGCTAAGTCACATGTAAGACTTGTATTAGTGAGTGGAGAGGTACCTTGAGAAATTCTTCCGATTTTTCGAGATTTTTGGGAAGTAAGTCGCGCTCGTAATGATATAAAGCACCAAGAGTATAAGCGATATCAGCAGTAATATTGTGATCAGGACCGACTTGTGCCTCGCCTTGTTGTAGTTTAACGCTTAGAAAGCCTGGAAAGGTCACTTACATATTCGCAAAGCTCGTTCTAGAACAGGATGTGCACTTGGTCCCCTGTGAAAAAGGTAAATAGTTGACTTCTTGTCATGAACAGTTTACTGGCAAAGGTCAACATATAGACTTCCCAAACTGTTTAACGTAGTTGCTATCTCAATATCATCAGGACCCTTCTCCTTTTCGTAAATTTCAGTGAGATCCTTCAGCATTGCTTCAGCTTTGTCGCTCCTTCAAAAATTGACCAACAAACGAGGTGGGTATGACAAACCTGCTGGTCATGTGGTACAGCTGTGCTAAGTATCGTTTGACTTTGGCGACTTCAAGAGGCATGGATGTGGCATAGTATAACTCAATAGCTTTTTGGTACATTACCTCGGCTCCTTTAATCTTTGACATTTCGTCAAAGCACCGGCCAACCCTATGGGTAATGTTTTTTAGCGGGTCATGTTTCAGTAATGACTTACTTATAACAGAAATCAGCTGGGATAAGGTCAGGTGGGAATATACTCCGAGACACTTTATCCAAAAACGGGGCACAAATATCAAATCCTGGCACATTGCCTTCACACAGTCGAACCCAATGGAACTGGATTGATCATAAATAAGACAAAATATTTTGGCTCTAGATGTACCAGGTCAAACTTGGTTGTAGGTGTGAAGAGTTTATCAAAGAGAGTTGCATCACAGAGAAGAGCAACTAATTTTGGCCATTCTTCGGCCATCTCCAACTGGTAAGGTAACTCTTCAAGCTTTTGATTTGTTTTAGTTAGGAATTTGATTTTTTTTTTTTTTGGGATGGAAACCTTTCTTTCTGTAAAGCCTTGTATACCAGAGAAGAAATTTGCTATCTTAAGATGAAATTGGTTTCTAATTGTTTTATCCCAAAGGAAGACAGATCTTGCAGCCTTAGCAATATCCTCGTTTGCGAAGCTCAGTATACCTCTCATAGATATAAAAAGCTCCTCGATGACTACAAACAGAGGGGACCTTAAATTGGTAATTAAAAGTTTAGCAGTGGCAAGTGTAAGAGGGCAGAAGACAAAGCGGAAGTGGAAAGGGGCACCATTCATCAGGCGTGATCCCACTCTGCTCGAGCAATACGGAAACCTCGTTTTCTAGATCGAGACCACGTCTAGATGCACCAATTAAAGCCATGAATAGCTTCACTATTCCCTTCTTTGCAGGGTCATAGTCCGATTCAAGTCTGTTGAGAAGAAGCTCATATAGCTTAGATGTGTTCTTCGCTGCAAGACATTGCTTAATCCGTTTTTCGAGTGCTTCGTGCTCCCCGAATACTGCAATATCATCAAGGAGTGTCTGTAAGAATCTACAGTGCATAAAAAAAAGTCTAAGTCTCCAAATAAATCGAACCTGGGATTAGCTGTTTGCTCAGCGGAAGCAATCATAAATTCTTGCTGATCAGATAACTTCTTTGCACGCTGGTTCAAGTACATTCGGACAAAAGATTTGCGCTCTGCTTCCTCAAGTAGAGCAAGGTCCATTGTTGGGCAGTTGCGTTTCTACAAAGCGTAAATTGAATACCAAAGGAAGGCTTTGGTACTTTGAGGGTATGCGCAATCCTTTGGATCGGAGCTGTTGTTACTATGACACTCATGAACCTCGGGAAAGTTCTTTTGAAAACTAAGAACGCATATAAAGATGACAATATTGGCTTACTGAGGGAACCACAATAATTCTTGCGCATTATCTCGTTCATCCAACTTATTAAGACCATCGATAACCACAATCTGAATAATTTAGTTGGATAAAAGCGCAAGAGAAGAAAACTCACAATACGGCGGTTGTTGACATTTACTACTGAAAGGTTGGAAAGCCAGGTAACAAATGCAAGAGGGGTTTTGCTTTGATCAGATGGAAGATCGACAGCGGCACCAAGTTGTTCTGATATCTAATGGAGTAAATTTCACTGTGGTAAAAGTGGCGTGTACCAGCCGCATAAGCCTGCCAAGCAAGAAAGCATAATTCGTTGATGCTGGCGAACAGCCTACATAGTGTAATGCAATTACGTCTTCGGGGTGGTGCTCCTTATCATATTAACGAGAAAATGATTATTTGAGTACCTTGTGTCTCATCACCCAGTTGGCCATCAAAGCAGACTTGCCGCTGCCACCCTATGTGCATATTAAATGTGGGAGAGGGATTTGTTGCTCCCTACCCCTCCAACAATGACCATAGGTAACTCCTTCTCACTTGAGACAAATTTGTCAAGTTCCAGGAAGTTACTTTCATTTGGTAGGTATACACGGGTGAGGTTTCGCGAAGTGAGCTTATGTCGGAGGTCTTCACGTTCTTCGTCACTGAGTGACATACCCTGGGAACAGGTCAATTTCAGAGTGATAAAATGTAGGTCAACCTCGGGATACTTCTTAGCAACATATTGTTTTAAGTCCTCAAACATAAATTCGGCCATCTGATCAGCTCGAAGGTAGTCCTTTACAGGATGTCCAGCTTTATGCACATCTGTCTTGAGTGTGGATAACTTTCTACTTGCAGTTGGGCCTTCAGACACAAAGAGATGTCTTTGCTCTTTGGGTACTTCTTCGATGAAATACGGATCACGGAGATAGAACCATGCAGGTTTATTAGAACCATCATATTTATGCCCAAGAAGCTGATTACGATCAGAACATGGCAAAGCAGTATAGAAACCAGTACCATTCGCATCTCGAGTTCAGTAACACTTCTGTCCCTGTATTCGTTAATCCACGGGAATTCACGTGCAGCAAGATCAAAGGAGCGACTTAGAAGGTCGTTGTTACTTGTGTCACCCTCATTGGAAATTGCCCATCCGTAACGCTCCCCGTAAAGTCCCACAAATACATTTGACTTGGCAACTTCTCTTAGACACATCAAAAGCATAGTGGCTTGCTCACTTTGCGCCCCAGTGACACCCCTAAAAAGAAACGTGAGACAAAATAAAGAAGTAAAAAGGTACCATCTTAGATCTACATAGCTGACAGCAACATCTAATGACATACATAACTTGCGTACTTTGGGGATGACAAGTTTAACCTATGGTAGATGGTGTTAAACGTAAGGAAATTGAGACAAGGAAATACAAGCAACACACAATCTTCTCTCGCTCCTCCTTCATGTCCCTGAATGGACTGGAAATGAAGATCCTAATTTCCCTCTCAAACTCCTCATGTCGAAGAGGTGCCGGTTTCTCTGTAGCTGCCACAGCTTGCTCAGGAGGTACCTAAAATCCTTAAAAAGTCTCCACACAAAAGATATATTCAACCTCCTCGGGTTCCAGCTCTTCCAATAGTTTCAAATCAGTGAGTTGAGCAAGCTGCGTCCTCAAATCGATTTCAGTTTGTTGGATATTAGAAATGGCCCTTCGGACGTTTGTAAGCTGCCCACGGAGAATGGCAATCTGACAGCAAGTTAATGTAGAAGGAACTCACCACCCACAAGAACCTTTTGTTCAACTGACTGGGAAAGTTGGCCGGCACCAGCATCTATTCATTCATTAGTGAGGAAGGAATAGGTTTTTTTTAACAAAATACCATAAAAACGGAACTCCATTGGAAAACCATAGTGGCGCCCATTGTCATTTGTGGCGTGTATAGGAACAGTTCCGGGAGGCACCCTAAAGACTTTCAGACTTATTGTTGCATTGAAGGGAACATACGTGCAAGGAGGTACATTTACAATAACAGAAGAGCTACTATGGAACTCGTATTCCGTTGCTGTAACGGAACCTATTTTCAGCTTAAATCCTGGCCCTGGTCTAAAGTGTACACCAAAAAGAGCAAGCCGGAAATCTCCAGTATTTGGCCCTGTGGAGCATAAGTCGGGTTACAGTTTATTTTCCCAAAAAACCTGAAGTTGGCAAGACCATTGTTACAGTAGGTACTGGGACAGGTTTCGCTGGAACAACTTGTGCAAGAGCAGACGCGGAAGAAGCCACTGACGAAGTTGTCCTGACACTGATCATGGACATAGTGTCATCCTCTGGTGGAACAAAGGCAGGTGTAGGTGGAGGTGGTGGAGCTTTTGGCTTTGGTGCCACCTTCCTGGCACCTCTCGTTTTATCTTGCACCCACGTCTCGAGAACAGCTTGCATTGCTGGGTTCTTTTTGAGAATCGCTTGAACTTTGAATGAATTACTGCTCAAATCATCAGGCCTAACCACAACATGTGTAACCTAAACAAATCAACTCAGACTCAAAACTTACTACAAAATCCAAAACGTTTCACTCACCATCTTTGACGGCATCGAAGAGACTTCTCCCCCATAGTCTCGTATGATTTGCGTCACACTTTTTTTGTTGGGAGCCGGAAGATCCAGAAGGAAAAACACGTGGTCGCTAAACACCCCCCTCTCACTCGCTGCCATGTTTCGAAGCCGAGGTTTTTTGTTGTTTTGTTTAATTTGCTTGTTTTGTTGCTTGTTTTCTTAATTTTTTTTTAAAAAAACCGCCAGACGGTAGCCCGAATCTTCGTTTTTACGCCGCCGAAACGACACTGAAAAAGGTGCACCGTTCTATGTAATGGGCATGACTAAGTTGGAGCAGGAGCTATTGCTATTTTCTCCCCTGGTAGTGCGAGCTCGGAGATCGTTGGTCCCAACCACAAAAGCCAATGGTCTATCACGTTGTCATAGATCTATTAGTACCACTTGTTTTCATTTGGCTGGTTTAGGGACGTTGTACTCCCTAGCCAACAAGTGCATAAACAAGGCAGCACCAACTAGGTTGGCGTGCTTATGGGATTGGTTTTGTCTTGAGTTTAGGCCTTGCCAGCGAATCGGTGGGCAAGGTAGCCAAGAACAGCCAGAACTGCAACAAGGAAGGCAAACACGAACAGGAGGATTGCAATGATATCTCCAGCGCATTATGGGTGGGTACGTCACCTCCGTTTGTGTCACATCGTTCAAAGGGAAAAAAAAAAAAAAACACAAACACAACATGGACCAAAAAACCGGATATAACCCACACGCACTTTTTGTTTCTTTTGTTTTTGAAGGTCGCGGTGCCTACTGCCGAACGGCTTGGGTTTTTTTTGTTTTGTTTCCAAGACAAGAGAACCGATTCGAGGAACGATCAGTTGCAGTTAAAACTTTTGATCGTTTTAAAAAGTGCACAGATGACGTGACTACTGGTTGTGTGGCAGACGGGACAAATAGACAATGAAAAATAACAACACCACTTAAGGACAAACAACTAGTTGAAGAAGGTGAGAGTAAAGAAGAAAGCAAGCAAGTTAGCCCACAAAACAAACAGCCAAGAAGTAAGCATCAGACAATCTGTGAGCGGTGCTGTGTAGGGAAGAAATGGATGATCCAAAAGTGCAAGAGATACTAGAGAAGAAGGAATCTGGAGAGACCCTGAGCCGACAGGAAGCTGGGGTGCTTGGCGGAAAGGCCTACAAGGCGGCGCAAAGGGCAGAGGAGTTGGGTGGAGAGAAGCATGCTATAGAGGATATATTGGAGAAGCAAAAAGCTCATGAGCCACTTACCGCACACGAGAGGGGCAAGCTTGGTGGTTCGAGGGTCTCAGAGGCGGTCCATAAAATGAAAGAGGCTGACAAGGACACGGAGGAGAAGGACAAGGTTGAGACATAGAGAGTGAGGGAAGAGTGGGAGTCTAAACCGGTCCAAACCATTGTCATGATTGAGTGAAGGAAGGAGGAAGGGATGATTCATTGACTTGACTGCCAAGAAGAATGTGGGAAATAAAAGAAAGTTTTTCTCACCACAATTTGGATCTAGTCTAAAAATTGATGGTCTCGTCATAGAGTCTTGGAGGTATAATGGTAACTCGAGGTTTCTGGATGGTGTTAATCTTGCTTTTGTGGTAGACAACAGACATACACTCCTAATTTCGAGGTTGGACTGTGTATAATTGTATATCTTACTCTGCATAACATCCACAGCCCGTTGCAGAGTTGCTTTTGCCAGCTCAATATCTGGAGAGTATGATATCATGCGGTAGGTAGGGGAGCTAATTATATGAATCTTTGCCACTCAGTTTTGGATGATAAGAAGTAAAATTACTCGCACTGTTGCTGCCGGAATTGAGCAGGATTCGCCAGCAAGAAAGATCTCTTTGAGGCCATCAATGCCGGTAGGCCCAAAGCAGGTTACGTCAATGTCCATCTCAACCTTGAATACAGTAATGCCAAAAACAGCAACGACACGCGAATACCATGGAACTAAAGAGACGTTTATTCTCTGCAAGTATCAAAGACAAAGAATTGAGAGTTGAACTAGGGATTTCAACACCTTTGAAAGCTGCAGCTGGATCTCTGGAAAATTATTAGGTTTCTTCATCATTGAATGATAAATTACATGATGGCTCGTTGGAAGGCCAGGAAAGGGTTCTTGTAAATTGTGTTCAGTGGCCAAACGTGACGTTGGTAAATGTGGAGAAGGGTAATGCCACCTAAGGACACCTTAAAAATCTTATTGAGGAATCATGAGGGACTACTTTGACCCATAAAAGATGCTATTAGATGCATAACAAGAAGAGGAAGCTCAAAGATAGGGCTGCTAGCACCGCATCTTGGATGTTGGCCGCACAGTAATGCAATTACACTTTTTGTTGGTCTGATAATACAGTACAGCTTTCCAAAATGTGAGATTTATTCATTTCACATGAACCACATACCAATCTCTCTAATATTTTGCGAACCTAAACAACCATCATCAGGAAAAGTCGCAGAACAGAGCAAGAACAATTTTTGACATGAAATATCTATCCCGTAATCGTTCTTTATCATCTTCTGTGACTCGTCTTCTGCTTAGGTCAATGTAACCTAAGCACAATGAGTGCAGTGAATACTGTGTTAATGATACCTCTTTCTGTATCGACTCGCAGAACACAACCCGCAAATTTACCCCCAACATGATAAGGGTTCGACCGAAAACGCCTGCGGCCCGATTCAGAAATTAAGACAAGTGCTTCCTTATTACTGTACTCCTAACAAAGATTGGCCAAACCGTCGTTAGACAACACACAGGGGAAAAAAAAAAAACAGGTAACTACCGGGAGTTCCACAAATGCACCCAAATCAGTAACACTAGTAACAGTAGCCAAGACGCACTCCTCCACCTCTGGCCACTGCAGCAAAGTTTGTTTCAAGATATATTTTTGAATCCCAAAAACAAAACCAAAACCAAAACCAAAACCAAAACCAAAACCAAAACCAAAACCAAAACACAAAACCTCGTTCTCGTAGAAACGACAATTCAATAGTTGGCGGTTTTCTTCGGCCCACTCACGGAATCTGGTGTCGCCCTGAGGCTCCACAGCTGTGCGCGTATCAGGCGACGACTCTCCCATAATGGTTGTACAACTGCTGTGGGACGCACTCTCGACGGTACCACGCGACGGCGATGCATCCGCCATTCTCGCAACAAATAGCCGCCACGATTGGGACTGCCCAAGTGTTGGGACTGCCCAAGTGTGCACACTTTTTATCGGGTTTATTAGTTTTCTCAGTCCAGAGACGAGGAACTGAGACGGAAAAAAAAGGCGTTTTCTACAAGACCATCGGCCACGGGGTGCA
>JAHLWZ010000379.1:678-31188 GCA_020536535.1 Pelomyxa schiedti | reverse complement strand
TCAACTCCAAAAAGCCAAGCTTGAGCAGCTCATCTCTTAGTGCGGTATCTTCTTCGGTATCTGGTGCATTTGCTTCTCCATGGGGGTGTTGCGATTGATGTGGAGTGTTGGAGCCACTCGTCTTGGTAAGGAGGTTTTGAATGAGTGCCTGTTGTTTTTTTTTTCCCCCCGTTATTGGAATTGGGAACATCATGTGATGGGATACAGGAGATACAAGACTAACAACAATCGACAATAGACACAACCAAGCACTATAATTGGGGGGAGTGATGGCATGGCATACAGATTCCTTCTGGGATACACCGACAGTGGATATCCTGACACCCGCGGTGGCCTGCTTCCACGCCGCCGACTTTTTCTTCACCACGACCACCTCCACTTTGCCCTTACCACCACCACAACCACCACCACTACTACTACTAGTAGTGCTAGTGTTAGTGCCGGTGCTAGTGGGGGTGGGGGTGGGGGTTGTAGTAGTGATTTTAGGCGTGATGGATGTTGCTGTGGGTGGCTTGGGCTTCTGCGACTGCTGCTGATGCTGCTGTTGGTTGTGTTGGTTGCTGTGGGTGCTGTGGGTGTGGGTGTGGGTGTGGGTGTGGGTGTGGGTGTGGGTGTGGGTGTGGGTGTGCCAGGAGCCATGAGAGGGATAGGTAGCACAGAGGATTCGGAGGCCACGGGTATTGTGGTAACTGTGGAAAGGGCAGGTGGTGTGGTTGGTTCACCAGATGCACGTGATGGACTAGAAGTAGGAGCATGATCAAGTGGTGTAACAAGATTTTCAACAGGTGGTTGTGCCTTTCGAACTCTAAGTGAAGGATTTTGTGGCTGACTTGATGGAGGTGGTATTCGTTTTGCCATAGATGGTGTAGTGTGAAGTAAGTTTGGTTGTTGATTTGAAATTTGAAGCACCCGTTTTGGGGCGGAGTATTGGGTATTCGGCACTCTTGGCTCAGATGGGGCATTGATTTTTTTTAGTGATCTCATTGTCGACTTGGGTGGAGGTAATGTAGCTGGTTCAGGTGAAGTAGATGTTGGGGGGTGCACTATACACATGCCTAGTTTATTTCCGGAGAGATGCTCTGATGAAGTGTCCACTTCCATTCGTGACTGGGGACGAACCTCTTCATGTGCTGGAGAATCTGGCAAACTGGGAAGCATTGGAAGTAGTTTATGTGATATGACATTTGAAAGCCATGTCAGGAAGTTGGTGATGTCGCGATTTTTTTCTGCTACTTGGGGAGGAGAGGATCCGATTGCTTGCACAATGGCTGGTTTTTCCTTTAAACACTGTTAGTGAGATTGGCTTGCAATCACAGAGAGGAAAATACGTTGATGGCAGAGGTAATATCAGTTAAAAGAGTCTTCCATCTAACTGAATTTTCTCTAATAATGGCAGACATTGTCTGGCAAGCCATATTTGATAAAATTAAGTTGTGGAAATTCATACTTGTATCTTAGCCTTTGTCGCAGTTTTTTCACTTTCCCAAGCCGCTTTTTCACTGGCAAGAGAAGTCTCCAGTGCCTTAATTTGGCTCTCTAATTTTTCTGGTTTACTATGAGAAGGTATTTTTCTTGGTAAGTCACACCTTGAGCCCTAAGACGTGTAATAGATGGAGCACTTGTAGAACGTACTTTCTGCAGTTCTAAGGCGTGAAACTTTTCTTTTTCCTGAAGTTGTACAACCTCCGATCGAAGCTGCAGAATGAAAGGGTAAGAAAACCTTGGAGAGGCAAAATGAAAGTGGATGTACTGTACATTCTTCTCTGTTACTTGGAGTGCTGCTAATTCATCTTGCATTGCTGATAGTTTTTGTTTATCAGTATTGCTCTGCACTTTCAAGCCATTTATTTCTTCAAGAAGGGAAGAGTTGCTGGAAAGGAGTCTCTGGTGCTCTTCTGGATCAACGGACTTGTACTTTTCCTGTTGTTCGGCAGTTCAGCAGATAGACATTTTGATTGACAATTACCAGTAAAGTCTGACATTTAACTCTCCAAGTCTTGGCCTGTTCATCCAAATGCAGTGCGAATTTTTGCCGTTCCTCCTTTTCCCACTTACCCGAAGTTTGTTCACCTATTTTGGTTTAGGAAAGAGATCATACAGACAGAGAAGACAAACATTTCAACCGAATATTCTCCTCCTCTAAAGTCTTGTTGGAGCTTTTCAATTCTTCAATAAGCTTGAGTGAAGCTATCTTATCGTTACTAGGACAGATTAGGGGATAAGTAGGGATAGAGGGTAAAACCGTAGGGTGATGTTACTCTCTTTGTAGAGGTCGAGTTGGTCTAACTTAATTTGCATCTCGGTGTATTGCTCAAGTGAGGGAAGAATCTGTAAGTTGTGGGAGGGAGATGTCAGTAAGTACACACTTGCAATTAGGGAAAAAAAAAACCCATGAAAAATGCAAATATAAGCACCTTAAGTTTGGTCTCCAGTTGCTGAATGGTATCTTTGAGCTGAGCAATAGTCGTCATATTCTGAGAGATTTCGAATTGTTGCCTAATTGTGTTAATTACATTGGAAGGAATAAGCACTACCTAGTGCTTCGTTGCTCCAGGTCTGATTTTTGGCAATCGGCAATGCATTTTTCTTTTTTTAACCACTCAACCTAATCGGGTGTTAATAATTTCTTCAACCAATCTCAACTTACTACACCAAACAATTCTTCACCACTAGGTGTGGAGCCTTCCTACAAATTTTGAGTTGGGGGAGGTACTGGTTTCAACCATACAACAGAAGAAAGAAGAACTTTTGACCCATATGAGTTGATTTCTTTTAGCAGTTGATCATTTTGCACCAGTAGCTGGTCTTTCCGTTCGGTTAGAGATTTCACACTGGATAAGGGTAAGAGAAAGTGTGGATGATAAGCGACAACATTGTCAAAAGATCTTCAACCCGCTTTTTGTAATTAGTCTCTTGTTCTTTCCATGTGGAAGAAGAATCCTCATAGTCAGTTTTGAGAGATTCAAATAATTCCTAGGATGGTAAGGAAAGGTATGTACATAAGATTGGAAGTACTGTCATATGTGCTAGCTGAGTTTGTAATTGTTTGTGCTCTGTACGTATTACCGAGACTGTATCGAAATCACGCCCACGTGCCTGAACTTCATCCTCATATAACTTTTGAATCTTATTCTTTGCCATTTCGAAATCTTGTATCTTACCTGTGAATTGACATGTGTTTGAAATTATCACATTAAGTCTTAAAAGGTACTTTGTAGTAGAGTCTCAATTTCGGACTTGTGTACCAGTTGAACTTGAAGCTGCTGAATGTCGGATTCTAGGCGTAAAACACGGGACTGTGCTCCCTAAAAACACCATCAGGCTGTTCAAGACATTGTAAACAGAGCAGACCTCGGCCTTCTTTTGTGCAGCCTTGCTTTCCTCTACAAGAGAATGGTTTTCGGCAGCCCTCGTCTTAAGGCATCCCTCCAGCTTTAAGTATATTAATATTAATCAAGGTACAGTCAAACGTACCTCCTCTAGTCTGGCAGTGTACTCTGCCAGACGAGATCCCATTTCAGTTTTGTATTTCTCAAAAGATTCCAGTAACTCTCTCCTGCCCTGCTCAGATGATTCTGCCAGATCATTTGTACTTTTGGATATTGCCCTTTCCTTGGGCAAAAGTTGAAATCATATGCAAAATCAGTTGTAGTACTTTTTCTAAGAGGTCTTTTAGTGCTGAGAGCTCATTGTTTGCAGCAAGTGGCACAGTAGCAAGAGGTGTATTTCTTTTGAGCATATCAAGTTCCGGTTGTATAGAGTCTATTTGTTTTTGAAGAGTTTTCGTGTATTCGACACTTCTCACTAGCTCTGCTTCTTTCAATTGCAAAGTGCTTTGAGTTTCGGCAAGTTTGGTGCTGGTCTGGTGCAACTGACGATTAAGGTCAACAAGTGTAGCATCGGTAGTACTATGTGATTCCTCGAGTTGTTTACGGTACTCAATGCTAAAAATGGTCAGAATTTTCTCTCCTGCTCTAGTGTTTACATGATTTCATTTGCTTTCTGCAAATCAGCTTCCAAACGCTGCTGTGTGTCTAATGTAATACCCTCCACAGAAGTGTGTGAAGATGTGAGGGAGGCGAAAGAAGCAGATAGCTTTGCTATCTCCGATCGGAGTTGTTCTGACTCTGTGTGCCATTTACGACTACACTCCTTTTGTTACCTAAAGTTAGTTGATGTCAGGAGTAAAAGACTGTCTACTTGTGATTTTTTTTTCTCCTTCTCCAGTTTTTTATTCTCTAATTTGAGTGTTTGTATTTCTTGACTTGTACGCTGAGATTCCTCTTCAAGTTGATCATTTCTACAAGATGGGTAAATGTGAAGTGCAGGCTTAAATTTACTTGTTGGAGAGGTTTTCCAGAGATTCACTTATTTTAGTATTGCGAGCTCTCAATTTCCCTAGCTCCGACTTCAGCTTGTCGTTTTCAGTCTTCAATTGCCCAGATTTAACTAGGGTGGGAGTAAGATGCCAAAAAAAAAAAAAAAAAAAAGAGAGAGAAAACCATTGTGTAACTCCGCCTGTGAATGAGCTTTGGCGAGCTCCATGTTTGTTGAGGCATGAAGTTTACGCAATTCCTCTAACTCCTTTTTTGTTTGTTGCAATGTTGTTGCAGTCTGACTTTTATACACATCAAAGTCCTTCTTAAGGGCATCAAAAACGTGTTGTGGAGGTGACGCTAGTGAGGGTTTCTATTTTTCTTTGTTAAGGAAAAAAAAAATTGTGGAAGAATACAGAAGTTGTTTTATGCTCTGCAAGCAATGATTCATAGAGATCTTTGTACATTTGACATTGACTACTCAGGGATGCTGCCAATTTTCCTGTTTTTTCCATTTCCTCCCGGATTTCACACAATTCTTTGGCACTTTCCTGACTGTTTGTAAATTACACTCCATATTTAGAAAGAGAACAAACATCAAGAGGCACTATGTGTAGATTACTGTCTTTTTCCAGCTTTAATCTATGGACAATAATTAACAGTTCCTCATTTCTTTCTTGAAGTGACTAGTATAGTCAGTCAATGGAAGAGGGAAGCAGGGAATGAACCTTGATATCTTGGAAATTTACTTGTGGGATATCATTCTCACTAATGGTGCAATCAGACATAGCTTTTCCCGTGCATTCTTCAAGGAGATGCGACACTTGGTCTCCTAGATCTTTGTTTACTGCAGCAAGGTAAGGATAAGAGAAAATTGTGTGTCAGAGGGTATACCTTGCTGAAGAACCAACAACTCCCTCTCCTTGATGGAGAACTGTATTTCCAGGTCACGCAATTGTGACATTCCTAAAGCTTGAGCACTGGTGAGCTTAATCAATTTGTCTTTTAGTTCTTTATTTTCGATAAGGGCCTCGGACAAGGAGGGTGTATGGTCTTCTAGTTCCTTTGGGAATAGTTAATTGACACTTATATGTTGAAGGGTTACCTTGCAGATAGAGGCCAAATAAGCGTCAGAATTTTCCCGTACTTGCTTCTCATGCTGATATAAGGCCATGGCTTCCAAATATTTGGCATGCTTATAATGAAAGTGAAAAAGGATGATGGTCTTGGATGGGAAAAGTATACCATTTGCACACAAAGGGCACCCCACTGCTCCAAACTGGCATTTTTCATCTTTCCCTAGTTAGTGCGGGTTGAATGGGAACAAGTAGCACAAACCTCTTCCCATCTCACATAGACTTCAGTGTCCCCCAGTAAACAGTTCTGTGATTCTAACCACTTTTGTTTCAGGGACTCATTTTCTTTATGTAAA
The DNA here is from genome assembly GCA_020536535.1 of Pelomyxa schiedti. NCBI lineage: Eukaryota > Evosea > Pelobiontida > Pelomyxidae > Pelomyxa > Pelomyxa schiedti. Next base: position 25,440 of record JAHLWZ010000379.1, on the reverse strand, counting down.
AGCTCTATTGTTTGTTCCATCTGCAGCATTAATAAAGGAATAAAATCTCGAGGCCAAAAACCTCAATAACTGTGGATTTTTTTTCAGCTTGTGCCTCATTAATAAGTAATTTAGACTGGTTTATTTGGTCCATCAAATCAGTAATGCGTTTCTCACATAGATCTTTCTGTTCCTAGATTTTTGTTTCAACATGGCTCCTAGATGTGAGGTAAAACTAACCTTCAGAGCTTCATATTTTTTGTTGGCTGCTGATAGCTCCCCTTTCCACTGCCGCTTCATCGATTCTCGTTCTTTGCTGAGTTGTGCATTTTTTGCTTCGAAACTTTCTTTGGAAGCTTGCATCTGCTGCAGACGGTTCTATCAGTTCAAAGGCATTGTGTAAGCTAAGGAAAACTGAAGTAAATTAAAACATTAACAGATTGGAGCTCGTTTTCTAGGAGGCTATTTTGCTCCACAGTATTTTTAAGCTTGGTTTCAAGGGTAGACACTTGAGCAGCCTGAAGACAGGGAAGTGTTTAACTTGTCTGGGAACAAAAAGATACTCACTCTCAGTTTTTTCTCTTCAACAAGTTCTTGTGATTTTGTTTCTATTTGTTTTTGGGACCACTCTCTCTCTTGCTTAAGAAGTCTCAGCTCACTGTCACGAAGCCCCATTTTTAGCTGTTTTCATTTGTGAAATACCCAAGGAGAGTAGTGGATTTATTACCTCCATTGAAGAGTTTAAAGACTCCAGTTGGATCCACTTAGACTCAAACTTTGTTTTGGCACAGGCAAGAGATGCAGCTCGTTCATCCACTATTTTTAATTCACCTGTTTTTTTTTTTTTTTTTGGAGGGTCTGGATAAAGTGAGAGACTAAACCTCTTGTCTGCTCAATTTGTGTGTCTTTCCTGGAGATTGCCTCCGACAACATTCTCAATTCTCTTTTTTGGGAATCCTTTTCCTAGTTTTAGGATCAAAACGTAAGACACCACACAGTTAAAAATAAAAAGGAATACTTTAGAAAGTAAATTCAGGGAATGCTGTAGTTTTTCTATTTCTACTGTCTGTTCATCTGATTTCTTTTTAGAGGCCTGAAGTTGAACATCTAGGGTGTGTAAGACATGGAAAAGCCATTTGAAAGAAGAAATTGTTTACGAAACTGTATCGTTGAGCCTCCGCCTGTGCAGTAGAGAGTTCTGCAAGCACCTCGTCTCTTTGCCCCTCTGCAGCCACCACTCTCAATTCCATTTCGTTGAATTTTTGTTCTGTAAGCAATCACACATGACAAAACAATGAAGGGCAATAAAAAAGTGCCCACCATAGTCGAGTATGATAAGTCTTAACGCGTTCTCGTCAATAGTTTTGTCCACGTGGTTTGCCGCCTTCATTGGTGACAAGTGCTCCAAACTAGGAGGATCTTTTTTGTTTGCAGCGCTCTCCAACAAGTCCACGCGAGACATAGTTTCGCCCATCTCACTGTCACCACTGCGAGCAACCAAAGAGGAAGAAGAAGTGACTGCGGTAGTTGTGGTAGTAACGGTCGAAGTAGAGCCGAGATCTGACAATCCAGCACCGCCAATAGCAGCAACGGTCGTTGACGTCATAGGCTCCGTGTGTGTCCTTGTCGCAGATCCGCTCTCGCCACTCACCGAACTCGTCTCCATCATCCAATAAATCCAACAGATCGCGAGCTTGTTGTCCAGTAGTAATCTCAGCAAGTTGCTTCGAGCACTCTCCTGATAGCTTCGATTCTCATTGCCCCATTGTACAGGCCCACCTCAGTCTGAGCTCCACGACAGCGAGTTCCCTTCCTTCAGTGATGTGATTTCGCCGATTCGCGTCGACCCGAAAGAAAAAAATGAGGTGTGCTGTGTTGCGACAGATCTCGCGTTGGAGCGAGATCTACGGGAATGGAGCGGGTGGGTTTGGCGCGACTACTACCAAGTGCGACGATACTGCCTCGTCTGCGCGCGAAATCGGCAACACGCACTTCCGATCTTCGCGGTTTGTGGACGCTGCTTTGATGTACACAAAAGTACGTGGTTGTGATCGTGGTTACTGCACCGGCAGTTCTTACTCCTCAAGTAAAGGCCATCGCATACGGTAGAGGCGAAATTGTGGGATTGTGCATGTCAAACAGGGCCGCGGTGTTCATGCAGCTTGGAATGTTCGCTCCTGTTTATAAACGTGAGAATCAATAACCACCGAGTAGGAACAAAGAAGCCCTCACAGATTGCACCATGGCAATGTCATGTTGCTATCCCACCAAACTGTTGTTTAAGGTCCTTCACAGAAGGGCATTGGCTTTCCTGGCTTTGGGGTACGCATCACCAAACAACCTAAAAAAAAACACGATGCCGTAGAACAATTCACGTAACAAGAGCTCTCAGAACATTGATATAAGATGTTTGTTAGGGATGTCCCTTCAGCACTACAAGACTTGCGAACAGCATTAGCACAATGCACGGATATGTCATGCAGAACACAAATCGAAGTACTTCTTTCGAAACATACAAGTTGCAATGCTGTTGCATCCCTTTCAAGCGTGCATCTCCCAGAGGAACTCATTCCACTCATTCCAGAAATCACTGTATGCAGAACTCGTGGTCTTTTTGCATTAACTTTGATCTCTACTAGACTCACCCTACTTTAAACCATGCTTCCGAATCTGTATGTTTAACTCCATCAAAAATTCCCTCAGCTGGCAGAGGACTTTGTGCTAAGAAGGACATTAATCCCGGTTTGGATAAAGCCTTTTCTTCCCACCTTAGTCCATTCAGGGGAACCAATCGTTGTCGAGGAGGCTTTTGCTGCAGTTCTCCGTTCTGAGCACAATTTCAAAAGATGTCATCACTGCCTAAAATCTAGACTCTCTCTTTTTCCGTTTGTCCCTTAATTCTCCCACTTTCTCCTTATTCTATCAAAGATGTGATAACTGCAGTGCACTATGGTGCTCTGTTGACTGCAAACATGCATCAGACTCGCTCTACCACAGTTCTGAGTGGTATTGACTTGAAAATCTTACATTCACTTATGTACTGCAGTAAACACGCTGCTTTTTTGGATAGTTGCACAGACGAGGTTAGGCTTGCCTTACGTGTACTACTCCGGTGCAAGAATAAAGCCCGGTCTCTTGAGAAATCCCCCACAAGAGTACTGAGTGATGACGACACTGTACTTTCTCTGATGACACACATTGTATTTTTTTTTTTCTCCCGTTTAGCTTTTCAGGTCACATCCAGTAGGAAGACCTAACTGAGGACCAACTCCAGGAATGTGCTCGAATGGCAGTGAAGATAATTCGCTCCCTTCCATTGAACTTCCTCCCAGTATCACTTCAGCCAGATTGTCCCACTCTAGATTATGTATCTCATGCTGCTGAAGCTCTTGGTACTGTTATCTGCCAGTTGAGGTGAGACAGAAGTAACTTCAAAACTACTAGCCAACATTACACAGGACAAACACTTACGCCATCTTTGATGTTGGAGATCCTCACCTGAGCGATTTAGCCCATCCTGAGGCCACAGTACATGAGAACTATCAATACAGAGTCGCCCAAGCAGTGTTCCCTACGGCCTCTCTTTTGAATCATGTAAAGATTTGTATACCTGTCAATATTGACTGTGTACATTAAGTCCTGCAGGCCTAACACACTTTTACAATACTATGGAAGATTTCTGGTGATCAGGTCTTGATACACATCCCTCTACTCAGCATTGACAAGCATCAGGGCTTCAAGCAAGATCTCTGTGGGTGACGAAATTTTCAACAACTATGGCCCTCATGAAGGTCACATGAGTAAAGCTCAACGCCAGTCCGCCCTCAAGTCACAGTATTACTTTACGTGCTGTTGTGAGGCTTGCTCCTCAGAGTTTGTCTTTAATACACTCTTCCCCTCTAACCTCCCCTAGGACAACCGACTCTAATAGTTTTGTCTGTCCCAAGTGTGCTAATATATCTGTTAGTATTGGACATGACCCAGATCACCCTTTCTGCTCCATATGCCAAGCGGTTGTACATTTTTGACAAAGGTGATGTACTTACAAGTGTGTAGGACCTTTCGAGCTGTCTCAAACAAGAAAAGAAATGCAACTTTTTACTCGACAAGGCCAGAGAATCCTTCAGTGAATCTTGTTTAGGGGTATTGCCTTATTATCCGCATCCCCCTGCATAACAGTTGGGTGGGGTCAAGGCGGAAACAATTTCACTACTGGAGCAAGTCCTGTCAATGCAGAAAGAACTGTATCATCCACACAATAGTCGCATTGCAGAAACTAATGATATGATTTCTCGTGCCTATGCGAGCTTTTCTGAGTGGAGAATGGCAGCTAAGTACTGCCAGGAAGCCATCAACATCTTGACACCAACGTATTTCGAACTCATCATTTGTCATATGCCTACTACCGCAGATACCCAGAGAACAGTATTGAGATAGCAATGGAACTCCACAAACTCTCTCAACTGCTTTTCAACAGCAAGGAACAACCTACCGGCACTCTCGAAACCGTTGACAAAGCACTCGCGGTATTCGCAGCGAATGGATTCCACAAGTTACCCAGCGGAATACCACCCACCAACTCAACACAAGAAATCGTTGAGGAGCTGCACCAAATGAGACTCTGCCTTGCTGAATGGGACCGCAGCAGCTAAAACAGGAAAAAAAACAAACCCATCCCCTAATTTATTACCGTGGTGGCTTTTCACTCGAATCTATTCTTCGAACGGCGGAAATGATTAGGGTGATGATAAAAATCGGAAAGGAAGAGACAAAAACAGGACGTTGCACTCTGGTTCCTGTTCTCAATGTCTGACCAAAAGATTATGAGAGCTGACTTATGAATTTTTGTACTTTGGTTCTGGATCCTTCTCATTTTTACCCAACAACTCTTGTGTGGAAACTGGAAACCAGAATGGGTCTTCTTTACAGCAGAAGGATGACAAGGAACATAATAGCAAGGGAAACATCACAGAGGGTTGTGGATGCACGGCTCACACTGACACTCAACTGGGAGTCTTCTTGGCTGGATGGTTCAGAAGAAGAAGTAGAAGAATGAGCACTGCCACTGGTTGGTTGACTTTGACTGTGAGATACAGTGCTCTGGGAATTGCTGGTACTATGGCTGGTGCTTGTACTTGTACTTGTGCTGTGGCTGTGACTGGTACTTCCACTGTTGCTGTTACTGTTACTGCCACTTTGACTTCCACTGTGGCTGTTGCTGGTACTGTGACTTTTACTGCTGCTACCGCTTTGGATTCCACTGGGGCTGCTAGCAGTACTGTGACTATTGTTATCACTGACACTTTCACCAGAACTATGGCTCTCACTGTTGCTGTTACTATGGCTCACGCTGTGGGATTGACTAGTGTGACTACCAGATTCACTAAAACTGGTGGAATGTGAAATACTGTTCGAAATGCTGGAGAAATGAGAATGGCTGGTAGGGGTGCTTCCACTGGGTGATGCAACTGAGGTAGAGAGGGAACCTGCTGGAGAATATTCAGCTCGAATCAGTGCGGTGGTTTCTGGGTTGAGAGAAAAATTTATGCTGTTCCCCACAAGCCCTAACCCAATTGCTGCCCCAGCATCGTCATAAAGTGTTACTGCTCCCATATCAGAAATGCCAAGGGAGTCCCAGTCGGGTTGTAAAGTTATCTGCAACAAACATAAACAATCACTATCCCAATGGCACACCTCACTCATACACTGGTTTTAACACTTGCTGTTGTTCTCACAGTCCAATACACAGGAAGTCCACTTCCCCATCTCTCAATAAGTGTTCCACTCGGACTTGCAGTTGCCAGTGTGATTGGTTTCCAGCCTTTCTTATTAATCATTGATAGTAAAGGAATAAACTTTTTGAACAAGTCTCTGTCTCTGTTGTACAGTGCTTTTTGAAGTCATCATATTTAGTGGTGCGAAATGTGCTAAACCTGGATCCTCAAAGTAACATGCTGTGGCAGCATTGGCGGAAAAAAATCCAGGCCATATTCCCCACATTAGGCAAGCATACATGTACATCTCCGTCATGTCATAGGTCCAAATAGTGAAATCGGAGTTTTGCAATAGTAAATAGGGTTTTTGGTAACTTAAGTACAAGAAAATTTAAGTTGCAAGGAAGACGGAACGGTGATTGCATACGACATGGCACGGAACTGAAACAGTTCAGAGGGAGACTCTGAGGCATACACACTTCCCGTCAGCCTTACATAAAAAGTGTCATCTGAAGTTGCCAAAAGGGTTATAGTACCAGGTTTTTTCAATACCGGCCACGTCAATTACAGTAGCAAATTGTGGAAAAATTTCATAAACACTATTTGCCATCATAAGTGACTCCGGGTGGTTAGTCCTCATCCACTGAGATAGTATTTGTTAAAGGTTTAACAGAGTCGAAAACAACTTACATCTGCAAGGGCACTCAGTCCATCTAAAGTACTGTGGGCAGTGAAAATGGCAGGTTTGAAGGATGAGTCAAATAGCTGGAATGGAATCGGTCACTATCTAGAACGCATATAAGATACCAATGGGCTTTGAGATACAGCAAGATGGTCGTCACGATAATTTAGAGTAGTTCTGTAGGTTTCCATCGAGTCAATATAGACTCCTGTTATGTTATACCCTCCACTAACTGCACTGCTATACATTGCTTGGGCTGATGACAGCAGATATTGTCCACGATTGATATCTGCTCGAGCAGTTGTTGGAACATTAATATTGCAGTCAAGTGGAAACTTTGCCCCCGTATTCCAGTCTTCCTGCTCAGGAACCCAACTGAATAGAACTAAGGCACCCCAGGGGTGAGAACTTCACATACATTGTATTTCCACTGGAGTCATATAGTCCACTGGTTTCAACCGTTTTACATTCTGTTGCATCACTAGGGCTGGCGTTATCACTGCAGTTAAGGACAGCTTCCATCACATGTGCAGTATCAAGTGGGGTACCTTTTTAAATGGAAATTAGTATATGAAATCATGTGGCCAAGCCCCCACCTTCAGGAAGGCTAACATGTCCCAGCGCAGGTTCAACATAAGGGAAGTTCATTATATTATTGGCATTCATAAAAGCTGGTTCTTCAGATCCTTCATAAAATTTGAAGCCAAAATCTTGCCAGTTTTCAATGACGGAAATTTGGCTGAAAGGCATCCAAATTCCCTGGATTTACGTCTTGGTAAATATCAACTTATTTGTGCGGCTTTGAACCTGGTCCGTCACTACTCTTGTGGTGTAGGGATCTGGCAATATCTTCTCGGTATATTTCACTAGAGCTGCTCTCCATACCCACAAGGGATTATCAACCTTTTGGCCACTGTAAGCCAACGGGAATTGTGTGAGAACATACACACTTTGAACAGAACAAAGGAGAAATTAGCCGAATTCGGGAAAATAGATGACTTAGAGCTCAATCCAAAGTCAGCTGTGATTCTCATAACTTTTTGTAAATCTCTATACTCAACTCGAAATGAGTAAATATAATTCTGGGCATGACCCAGTGCCACGCCAACAGATTCCCCACAGGCTGCCGCGAACGGGAAGTAGTCAATGTTAAGGGGATAATTATCACTGCAAGATGTTACATGTAATAATGGGCGTTAGAAACACTCACGCATCAAAGGATTGTGATACAGCACTGCTGTTGGCTAAATATAAAACATTTTCTCCTGTTCCCCAGTTCCAACCTTGATTTGTGAGCATTAGTAATTGCATGGAGGTAATTTCGCACCGTTAGCATCAAGTGGTACTGAAAATGTGAGGGAAACTGCCCTATCAGCGGTATTTGTTGATTTAACTGTCCCATCAATGCGAATGTGTGTAGGAGCAGCTAAGAACCTGTAAAAGGATAAAAACCAATGGGCTAGACTGCCATGGTTACTTGGCCTCCAGCTGCATACTGTATGGAGCTGACAGTTCACTTGAAATAGCAACTTCATTTGGTGAAATTGTCTATCCAGAAATAAATTTCGAACTCCTGCTCCTGTAAGAGGAAGTGTACCTGAATTGTGCCATTGGTGAACGGGGTTGAGGATATTTGAACAATTGTAATATCATCAAACCACACAGTTCCAGTGTGTGAATTCCGAAACAACATGTAGAGGTTCAGAGTTTTCACTTTCTTCTCCAGTTGAATGATTGTCTCTCCATATTGCCAGTCATGAGTGCCTACATAGAACTATTGCTGAATGAGTTCTTTCTTAGTGCCCTCCTATCTACTCACATCAACTGTTTGCCCCCACAAATTGGTATCATCTTCATATGTGATATCAATATACAAACTGTAGTCAGAATCCTGGTCCCCAGTCACATTGACAGATTTGCTCCAAGCAGAAGCTTTGAGAGTATCAAAATTACCAGATGGGTTGATTGTCTGGGAACTTCAAACATTGAGGTGCAGCTTAATTGGGTGAGTTTCTTACGCTCCATGCTCTTCACTCTCAGAACTAGAAGTGATTTTGATGGAAGCACTGCCAGAGTGAAATACATCAGTAACACGACTGTACCCGGAACTAAATGCATCCCAGTCAGTTGCCTCTGTTGCTCCATTGGGTGTTTCAAATGAGGGATTGGTAACCATATTTGTCCCTCCATCCTGTGTACAGTGATTCTAAAAAAAGAGGGTTGTTTTGAGTACAAGTAACCTCAAGTCCTTCCCCATATGCAAAGAAAGAAAAGCCTGTGCTGGATTGTTTTGTTCCCACTTTTGTACTGCGTGATTTCAATCAGATTTCTCCCAAAGTTTGTTTGTTGTTTTGTTTGCATTGGGTTTTTTTTTAATCTGAGTTTGTGCACTACCCGTCAATGGTCATTGATTGAACTTCCACAGACGGCGAAGCGGCAAATTCTAGAAATAGACCATCCCCACTACTTACTGTTCACCAAGGGGGAAACAAAAAAATTAGATTGCGCGAACACAATGATGGGATACAGTACGAAACTTGTTACAGAGGATGCGCCGACAACGACGAGCGAAAGTACAACAACGCACGACACCACCGAAACGACGATAGCCGACGATCTCATAAAATTTGGCGATTTCGATTTGTGTGAACGTTTCTTACAGCGAGCGGTGATGAAGAGAAAAAGCGGGTGTGAAGCGGCGTCTTACTTCAAGAAGTTCGAGGTAGATCAGTAATGCCAGGGGTGGATGAACGTGAAGTCATAGAGTGTGAAGCCAGCAGGCATCGCCGACGATGACGTGCGCGACCCGTCATATGTGGAGTATGAGTCAATGTAGCTGCATTATGGGTCAACAATTGAAGGTGCAGGGAGAAAAACGAGATTCCCGAAAAAAAAAAAGCAAACCTAGGGGCAGTTCCATCATATGGACCACTGACTATTTTGTAGTAACCATTATAGTACCATCCTATGGACAATGCGTTGAGGTGTCCCGTTTCACTCTAGAAGCACGCATGAGTTTGGATTTGGCAAAGGAAGTGGAAGGGCTGGACTCATACTGGCAACACTGGCCCTGGTAATATGTACTGACCATTTACATAGTCCCACCATGCAATACAGTCATATGCCTCATCATAGGGATATTCCAGAGCTATTGTCAAGTTGAATCCCTATCAATATTTGTTAGCTTTCCACTTGAAATACTGTCACTTGTCACACACCAGAACCTGGCCACTGCCACTAGTGGTAATAACTGGGAATGCAAATTGCCAGTTTCCGTAATCATTGTAGGTCCCTGTGTAGAACCTTGGCTTTCCAGTGGCAATATTAATTACTATAGTTTCACGCCCGAGCATGACCATTGTGTGCTGCTGGGAGTCATATGTGCGATAGTAGTAATTACTGAGGGAGTGTTACTCTTTCTACAAAGACCACTGATAACACTTACAAGTCAATCTCATATGACGTAGTGTCTGCAACTTCCGTGAAGTTGCCTGTTACTGGATCAAGTGTGTAGACATAAGACTTATAAGGCTTTGCCCAGTGGAAACCGACAATGAGGAGGTGCCACACATAGTCACAGTCCACACTGAAGTACTCTGGGTTGTACTTTGTGTTGAATGAAGCCCTATTACTGTTGGAAAAAGAGGGCATACGTAAGACATACAAGGTTACAGAGGTACCACTTGTAACATTGACTTGCTGTACATGAAAATCCGTCGGATTACTTGCTTGCTTTGCGATCACAGAATACACCAATCCGTTACTGTCATCTATGCAAGACCCCATGTATCCCTTGCTTATTCCATAATTATACCTTTGTTTTTTTTTGAAAACCCAAACAATTAGCATCACAAACGCAACTAAAAAGGAAGAGGGTAGGAAGACAAGAATCAAATGAATACGCAGTAGTGAATGTTGGAGGGTCCACATCATCATTTATCCACATCAGCTTAAAGGTGGTGCCACTCAATCCATCAGTAATAGCCAGGCCTTTCACAGCAGGCACAATGAGACCAATCATCACAATACAACAGCCCACTGCACAGTACTGCTCCAACCTCCTCATTTTCTTATTATGCTTATGTAGTGCTAGAAAGAAAATTGCAGTTTTTTTGATGGTGTTTAAAAGGGACAACCCCCATCGCCATCTTCACCTTTTTTCCCCTCACCAACAGCCGTTTTTGTTCATCCCGGGGTTTCACTGGCCGTTACTTTCTACATCTAGAATTGTGGGAATGTCCACGTCGCGGGGATTGATGGACGCGAGCGATGAATGGCGCGATTTGTGCCGTGGGTTGCACATTCCTCCAGATGTGATGTCCAAGTGGCAAAACATTGTATTCTCTTACAATCTGCATACATCTTCAAACACACAACAAAGAATGAATGTTGGGGAGTGTGTTGTGTGGCTTGCCACTTTGCTTAATTGGTTTTTTTTTTTAAGATTTTCGAAAAGTATGGGGAGGAGATAAGGCACTACCATACTGTGAAGCACGTGATGGAAATGCTGGATTTGACAGAATCACATAGTCGCCTTATTTCTGATAAGATTGTCGTGAAACTTGCTGCATGGTTCCATGAGTGCGTACATATCCGATTTGTAATTTCACTTCTGAATTTATTCTAACACGTGCACGTAACTGTCTATTCCACACAAATAGTGTTGTTTATGATCCGAAGAGAAGTGACAATGAAGCCTGCAGCGCGGACTTGTTTGTAAAATTTGCTGACGAGGCGGGAACTCTGGAAAAACAACTTGTTGAGAAAGTAGCTGCATACATAAATGCAACTGCTGCACACGCACCTCCCAGCAATGTATTGGACAATGATTTGCTGCTGTTCTTGGATTTTGACCTCAATGTGCTTGCCCGGCCTACAGAGAGTGAGCTTTGTATCTCCTTCTGGCAAGGAACTAATAAAACCACACAAAGCATACCAGGAATATGCAGATTGTATAAGGAAGGAGTATAGTCACGTGCCCCTCCCAGCCTATTGTGTGGGAAGAGCAAATGCACTGAGAAGCCTGATGTGTGGAGGCACTATATTCAAGTCAGAAACATTCAGGCAAAGATGTGAAAACCAGGCAAAAGAAAACATGCTTGCTGAAATTGAACACTGGTCAGTGGTTGGCAAAAGTCTATGGTTTGTTGGGCTCTTTATTGCCCTCTTTCTCATTTTCACACTCTTCTAGAAGAAAATGGCCAACCCATGTTTACCACCAGTCATTGAAAAACTCCTAATAGAGTGAATTTTGTCAATTACCAGAATTGGAATCCAGACTGTACTGTACAATCGAAAAAAAAAACGATAAGTGAGGGTCCGGCGCAGGGGAATCGCCACAACTTTTGTCCGGGAACTAGTGCCACGGTGTGCTGTGTGAGTGGCAATTGTAGAAAATCGAATTTGGAGTATTTTATAAGTTAAAGTCTGGGGAAAGTGTTTGTGGAGAGAACATCAAGTAAGCAACCACAAATGTCAAGAGATAATCAATGGTGGATCCAATTAAATAGAGCAGAAGAAGGCGGCCTGATTCGAGTTGGCTGATCATTTTTGATTTCTCACAACTGAGCCCAATTGCCACAAAGGCACATAGGAAAAACCATGTGCACATCTGTTTAACAGAGTTTCTTGCCCAAAAGACAAGGTCTTTGTGATACACTATTTTGCAGAGTGGTTAGGAAAAAGGGATGTATTATGTGAAGTGGTTGCGTACTCAAAACAGGTGGCTCCACATAAGATACAAGTAAAGAAATGATCAAAAATCCAAACAGGAATTTTGGAAAGCCAACCCATAGCTTCTGAAGCAACTGGGTAATGGATATCTTCACTCTGTGTCTTATCAGGGGGTCTTCTTCTGTGGCATCTGTTCCATTGGGTTTCCCATCTCTACCAGTCCAAACCCAAAAAACAAACACAGATGTAGTGATAAATCCTTTATGAAGATTCAGTGAGGGAAAGTTGTTGGGGAAAAGTCACACCAATAAGGCTGTTTTGTATCATCTTCACTAAGCTTGCAACCTGGAGACATTCAACGCTAATACTACGTGAAGCTGCAAAAACAGCCCATGTGACATCGAGGGAGCCACCAAACCATGCTCCAGCCACTTGTTCTGACATGTGGACCAACTTGCAAAAACGACTTCATATTTATCAGCTAAGCAAAGAAATGCGTTTTACACACGGTAAGATAATCATCATAGGGATACTCCCAAGTGTGAGAATGGAGATAATGAGTGTCATATCAGACTTACTGGCTTTAACCACAGGGGCTACAGCGATACACGCACTATTTCCGCAAACAGCAACACCTGCTGGCGTGAATAATGCATTAGACCTGACACCACATACCACAAGACATGCACATGCTCAGAGGTGGTCCAACAGGACGGAAAAAGGGAAGTGTGGATACAAACCAAGTAGTGGAAAGAACCACTAGCGTCACAGGCCAGCTAACAACAATCCCTACAAGTGATGAGTGCCACACCAATAGCAGTGTAATGTACCTGGAAGACCCAACCGTAATAATGACTGAAAGTTAACGGCCATGAGAACAAGCCCACACTGATAAGAGTTAAAGAAGGAGCACAGGCTCTGGCAACAAGACCTTGATAAAGAACTCTGCTTTCAGTGAAACCAATTTCAAAAAGGGCGGAAGACGATCTCCCCACAAATTAGCAATCACAATTCCACATAGTAGTGACCACACTGTGGACTCCGGCCAAACCCTGTGTTAGGAATGGAATAGAATTAACCACAATAAGGAAAATAAAAAAAAATAAAAGAAGCAAACGAGTCAAAGCCAGTCCAAGCTCCCAATATAGCACTACAAGTAGCCACAGTAAAAACCACCACAAGCCCAAAAGAATAAGTCCTCAGGGTATTGTATTCCCCGTCTTCGGCTTGGACCTTAGCGGCGACGTGCCGGGCCAACGTCAAACTGCCGACTATGAAGCCGCCCACGCAAAGCACCTCCACGACACTTATGGGTGCCAGCAGCCACGCGACAAGGTCCCGAAGCGTGTACCACGACGGGGGCGTCAGCCCCACCCCCTTCAGCACACTTATGGGAGTGAAGAAGGCCACCAACGTGATCAAAGCCCACGCCGTGAGTCCAATGTAGCAAGGCATCCATTCTTCAGTCAAAAGAGTCGTCCACTTCATGTCTCCTGGCAACGATGGCACAATGTATGTCAATTTGCTTGTTTTTTTTGTTTCAACGGCCAACGCGCCACATCTAAAACCTACTTGGTGTATCGTTGGAACTGCAACTGTTCCTGGATTTGGGGTGCAAGTTTTTAACGAACAATTGAATACAATAATCAACGGACCGGAACGACGTAATTTTCGTTATCGTCGCTCAGGATAGGCGGTCTGGAATTTTTTTTATTCAGCCAATTTAAGAACTGTTTCGGCCTATAGGGGGGCCCGAATCACACCGACGTAGGTTCGATCCCCTTGTTGACTGGGACTCTGATGTGCTAATCTTGCTGGGTTTCTCCCACTCTGTCTTTGACTTGGCCTACAAGTTAGCTGGGCTCCAGTGGTTTTACCATCATGGAAACCCATCAACTTGCCTGCTGGGTTCAAGGCACATTTGATGGCCTCTAACTTCAGTGCTAAAACCACACAGTTTTTTTTTTTTTGGTTAACTGTTTATAGCATATCTGGGGATTTCTCATTTCTCTTCTGAATTGCTGGTGATGTCACAAGCTGCACTGCATCTCACTGACACACACCTACAGCTTGCAGGAAAGTGTATGCTTCTGTGTATGAGCTAATGTGGGATACTCACTCAATAACAGAAGACAGAAAGAGATGAATTCGATTGGAATAAAGGGTTCTATTGTTTGCCTTGTGTTTGTTGTTTATTTGTTTGAGTTTGTGTGTTTTTTCACTGTGATTCTGGGCTTGGAGCATCAAGCTTATAAGGCCTTGAAATCAAGTCAAATCATGGAGATTTCCGTGCACAACACTTTTAAACATTGTGTCCTATGTATTGAGCAATGATGCTGCTTTTGTTGCTGGTTCACTTGAAGAGTTTACCACAGATCACCTTGATGAGTTTCAGGGGATCTCTGACATCAACATCAGTTGCTTCTTACGCTGACCTTCAGCCTGAACAGCATGGTTAAGAAGATCACAACCACCATAGACACAGCCATCACAACCACAACAACACCAGCAGCGGACCCAGCAACCCCAACAACAACAGCCACGGACACAAGTACAGGCCCTCAACACTTTGCCAGTTCCAAGGACAGCAGCACGGCCCACTGTCATCACCACCTGGCACTTACACAAATGTGGTACAGCAGCAGGGAGCTGCTGCTGCCCCCCAGGTTCCATCACAGTTGCTGCAACAACTTTTTCAAGGGATGTGCCAGAACTGCCAGCAACAGCAGCACCAATCTCACCGGGTTGTATCACCACTACAACCGTCGCTGTTGCATCAGTCAGCACCGCCACAAAGGCACACAGCTCCGCACCTACAGCAGCAGCATGCAGGATCACAACAATACCAGCAATCACAACAACAGCAACATGTGCCACGCATTCCCTCATCACAACCATTGCTGTATGTTCCACCACCGTGCTACCAGCAAGCTGTATTGCCTCCACAGCAACAACCTGCTGCTGCTGTCCCACTCAATGGCGCTGTGCTAGGGCAGCACATTATTAGAGAGGACTAATTACTATTCACCACCATTCTTGTATTTGAAACACCAACAGCTGATTCTTTGGAAAATGTTTCCTTGGTATCCAACAAAGGGTTTAAACCTGGTTTGAATCTGTTTTGAAACACTTTTGAATGTGATTCGGAAAGCGTTTTAAACCATTTAAACAGGTTAGAGGTGCAGGGGTCTGTTGCACCCTGGCTGCAGTGAAAAGCCTCTTAACAGGGCAATTGGCTTTCGTTGAATTTAGGTTTGTGTGTGCAACAGCCATACAGAAAATAGCAGACTGGATCACAGTTCAGAGAGGGGAACCACCATGAGACCTACAAAGATCTCACAGACTCACCCACTAGTTTTCTTGTTACAACCTCGTCTGTTGTATCGCCGATCGGTGATCACTGATGTTCAGGAAATTGGTCCAACTTCCTTTTTTTTAATCTGGGCGACAAAACGACGATGAGGACCACTGTTGGCGTTACTACAATTCTAGGTTGGTCCATATTGCTTAATGACATAAGTCAACCAAAAAAGGTGCCGTAGTAGTAGTCGCAGCAGTTATTGGTGCCGTAGTGCGCGTGAGTGGAGACCAAGTCACGGTGTCGTCGTCGGCGGCCGGGTTCGAGGGACTGACGTCGGGCACGCAGTATGAATACGGACCAGCTATTGTACTCCATGGTGCATCCGCTACCTACTACCAAGTTTGACTTTGTTTTTTGTGTGTGTGTACACGTGTGCTTGTTTACTTACTGCTTTTGGTTTTTTTTTTAGTTTTATTGCAGTCCTGGGGATGGAGTGACACAATGGGACTGGATAAGAATGACTACCAGTGCTGATGGTTTTTCGTGGACATCTCCAGTGGTTGTACTAAAGCCTGAAACTTCCAATGATGCCTGGGATACTAACTCTGTCTGTGACCCAACTGTTGTAGAGTATGACACTTCAAACAACAGTTCAGTTTCAGTTTAAGTTTCTTGCTAGATACCATGGAGTGTACTTGATGTATGTGTCTTGCATTAACCAAGTCAACCCACCAGATGGGTATAAGGCATGTTCCAGCAACAAATTTATGTTACACTCACAAACTACCAACCAAATGTGCAGAGCAATCGCATATGCCTTGCTGCATCCGATTCGATAACAGGACCGTACTACAAATACCTTACAGCCCCTGTTCTGGAGGATCTCACATGCCCAGATTCTGAATACTGTGTTGGGCAGCCTTCAGCTGTTGTCTCACCAAATGGAACTCTTCTGCTGTATTACAGCAATGTGCAAAACAGTATGGGTGGCCCTAATGCAGGGCACATACATGTTGCAGCAAGTAACGATGGCGTTTCCTTCACCAAGATAACACAAGAACCGTATCCTTGTCTTTCCCAACGCGATGTGGATGTCAAATACGACCGCGAATCTGGATTGTACTTCATGATACAAGGCGATGTTGGGAGTACACTTATCACTTGGGCAACTTCGTATCCTCCTTTTATTGCTCTTTAGCAAGTCAACGTGTTTCTTTAGTTCTGACGGCATTTCGTTTACACCCTACAATGAATCCCACTCTATTGTCACAAATCCGTCTTTACCTTCTGGTGGGGACAACAACAACCCCGGTCTAGCTGGTCTTCCTGATGGAACCCTTGGTATTTGAAGTTCTGTCCATCCAACTCACTCTCATCTAACCCAGGTTCTGGCTATACCTGGGGAGCATACGGTTCCAGCTACGAACCGATTACCTGGGGAAACTGGCACTTATACAGATCAAGTTCATCACGCAATCTCTTTTTCTTTTTTTTTTACTCATCCCCCTAACAGATATTGTTCTGCAACCCGGTTTAAGTGATTGTAGTCAGTGTGCTGAAAATTCTTGTGACTGGGCCTGCACAAAGGTTTGCGATTCTTTATATTACTTAGCCGTTATTAAACGCTGTTGTAGACACTTGGAAAACTTTCTTATGGTACCTGCGCGTACCCTGGTTCCACAGACCAGACCAAATGTTGTTCCTGCAGTACTATTCCCACTGAATCGAATTGCGATGCCTGTGCCCCCAGTACCCCTTCCCACCCTTGTTGTTGGTTTCCTCACCATTAATAGCCGGGTGCGTCAGTGCATGCAGGGGGTCTGGGTACACAATGGGGATATGTGGCAGGCCAGGAAGCACAGACCCCTCCAATTGTTGTACCTGCTACTATTAACCCACCAACGATCATCTTTTCTGAAGAACAAAAAAATGTGTGGGTTCCAAAAAAAAGTTTCTTTGGCAAAAAAGATTGTTGGTACAGTTTTATCTCTTCGTCGTCTAGGCCACCTTCTTCAAAGCAGCTTCAGCCAATTTGTGACCAGCATCGTAGCACGTCTGCAGGACCTTGTCGTCCGGAGTGAACTGGCAAGCAATGGGTGGAACAACTTGCTCAATACCCGTCTCCAGTGCAACCTGTAGGAAAAAAATCATCCAGTTAGTCAGTGTAAGTGGACACAGGCTCCGCATACTTTTCCTAGGTTGTTGATCGTAGAGGGGCTCCATCCGTAGCTGCCGAAAGTGACGCCGCTGCGGCCGGTGGGTTTGAGTCCCTTGATGTAGGTGAAGGCCCTCGCGACAGTTGGCAGAGGCTCATTGTTGAGCGCGCAAGTGCCCCAAGCTATGCATGCAGAATCCAGAACCTCGTTGGCTATTACAGTGGGGTGATTCGATCGGACATTCAGTAGCATGGCTGTAACTTTCTTTGAGTCCACGGCCTTGGTCTCCATCACTCCTAAAGATATAGTGTCAATGGGGAGAACGAGAGGATGCGGAAGAAGATACCTTGGAAGATGGCTCTTGCCATTTTCTCTGTTGAGCCATACATTGTGTCATATATTATTACAACTTTCGGGGAAACGGTGTGTGCGGCCCATTGTTTGTACATGGAAACGATCAGCATGGGGTCGCGCCTCCAGGCGATACCGTGTGCTGTAGCAAGAACGCGAGGAAGAGGTGACTTCTCAGTACTTGCATTAAAGTTGGGATTTTTAGCATCCACAGCAGGAAGTAATCGAAGGAGCTTTTCCAAAGCTGTGTTAATTGTTTTTCCAAACGGCATGAGGATATTGGCGTAGTATGATCGAGCCACTTCCATAAGATCCTTATTTGTGTTAACAAAGAAGAATGAGAATGACAATGAGAATTTAGCCCACCTGTGTAGTTGGCACTCCATTGGTTGCTCTTGTGGAGCCACTAGCAGGCTCATTCAAAAGTTGGTCATCAAATCTCTCAGCACAGGCCACATGTTGCCCAAAGGCATCAGATGTGAACAGGACACGTTCTTCCACGAGATAGCTAAACATACTCTCGGGCCAGTGGACAAATGGTGTGTCCATGAACCACAAAGTCTGTTGGGGACCTAAAGAGAGGGTGTCACCTTCCTTGATGATTTGCACTCTCCATGTGGAGGCATCAGCACTGGCAGTATTGTGGTTTGTAATGGCTGCAAGGTTGTAAGTGGCGGAGCGGAAACCAGGGATACGATAAATCTTTAAGTTCTTGAGTGTAGAAAGTAGTTCGGGAAATTGTTTACCTTCTTGAGGGCGTCATGGCACTTGGAGTTGCAAATAATCTGGGCGTTAGGACAGACTTGCATCACCTGGCCAAGGGCAGAAGAGTGGTCTATAGTAGCGAAAATATTGAGTGAAAAGAAACAAATGAAGGATAAGAACCATTTTCAGCATGGTTTACAACAACGTAACGGATCAAGCGAGGATCAATCAAAGCTTCAATATTGGCTAAGAGTGCGCCAGTAAAAGGTGCTTTTACGGTATCCACGAGTGTTGGGGTAGCACCAAGAATCAAGTAGGCATTGTATGAAGTGCCCCGTTGGATGTCAATGCCGTGGAAATCCCGCTCGTCATAATCAACAGCACCAACCCAGTATACGTTAGGTGCAACTTTAATGTAAGTTGTGCTGTTGGCTTCCGCTGCTGCGGTAGCGGCACGGCAAGCAGCCTCCATCTCGGAAGGCGACATTGCTGGGGCAGGAATCGGCGTCACAGTTGGTACTGCCACTACTTTAGTTGGAGTGGTAGTTGTTGTTGGAGCCGCAGCTGTAGTGGCTGGAGCTGTGACTGGAGTAGTCACAGCTGGGGATGGTGTGGGCTGAGTAGCTGGCGCCTGGCTGGGTGCTCCCTTAAGAAGAACTGCAGCCTTGCTGAGCATCTCTGGATACCAGGTATCAAGAGTGACTTTGTATCCTCCCTTATTTTCGTCGCCGTAGCCTTGTTACCAGTGAGAAGGTGGGAAGAAATAATTGAAACTATACCTCTCTCGTGGAAGAATTGCACGCCAAGCTCTTGTAATCGTGTATAAACCTTGTTGGGTACCCACTGGAAGGTTGGGAACGAAGAGTCTCCAAGACCAAAGAAAGCCAGGTGCACATTAGACAGCGGCGATTTTGTAGTTGTTAGCCAGTCCAAGAATTTAGCTCCATTTGCCGGAATGCCATTTGCATTACTTGACAAAAAGAGGGCAATGGTGCTTCCTTCCTGGAAGATCTTGGTGAAGTCAACACTGTCAATAGCCCCAATTTTTGTTGGAAGACCAGCTGCACCCGCTTTAGAGTTAACAAGGTTGGCTGCTGCTTCGGAGTTGCCCGTTTCAGAAGCGAAAAGAATGTGGAGAACATTTCCCTTTGTGGGTGCTACAGTTGCAGCAGGGACTTCGTCTGGCTCATACAACTTTATCAACCGCTTATAGTGCTGGTATCTTTTTTTGAGATTCTCGATCAAAATTCCTTGGAGCACTGGAAACTATGAGTTGCACAATAAAGTTTTTTCAACACAACCTCTGGCTGTGTCTGGACTGTCACGTTCCAGGGCAACAAAGCGTCCTTGTGTTGCCATGTAATCATGGGGATCTCGCTTAGGTTCAGGCGAATCTAAAGTGAATGGATTCTTGTGTTCCTCTGTTAACATTGGATTGAACCTTGGTGATAGTTAACAAAGAAGAGATGGGGGTGAAAGAAACACCTGTAGTTAATCCAATATCCTGTGTCCACAGCCAGTTTCTGCACCTTCATGCATTCTTTCATCCCAGCAATTATGTTGTGCTCAGTGCAAGGGCAATATGCGATTACAAGCGAAGGGCCTACACAGGTT
The DNA here is from genome assembly GCA_020536535.1 of Pelomyxa schiedti. Classification (NCBI taxonomy): domain Eukaryota; phylum Evosea; order Pelobiontida; family Pelomyxidae; genus Pelomyxa; species Pelomyxa schiedti. The sequence goes on along the minus strand of JAHLWZ010000379.1, from coordinate 5,265 downwards.
CAATACAGCTCCTTATGAGAGGTATGGTGTATACCGTTATAAGATTCAGCTTCTCGAAGGGCGTTCATGGTTTGCTGATTATCAGCTCCCATTGCTACAGAGGCAACATAGACAGATTGATAGCTCATTGCTATCATTCCAAGATCTTTTTTGGGAGTATCTTTTCCACCCATAGCAAACTTTGCTTGTGCGCCAATTTGTGTTGCCTTGCTGCGCTGACCTCCTGTATTAGAATATACCTCAGTATCCATAATAAAGATATTGATGTCCTCATCTGGCACCTGGTGAGAATTTTTTCTATCGTAGAATCGAGGTAAACACACTATTAGCAATGACATGGTCAAGTCCACCAAATCCAATGTCGTAGGCAAACCCATCACCTCCAAACACCCAGAAGGATGTCCTTGCCCACATTTTCATATTTGCTGGGAGTAAAAGTTCACGCAATCTGGAATCCAAGTTGGTGGCACTGGTGTCTATGCGAGCAAGAACGGGTCGGAGTTTGTCACGGAGAGCGCGACTCTGCGCGAAGTCCATGCAAACGGGCAACCATTCAGACATAAGACCTTTTAGCTCTGGTGTCATTCCCACCACTTCTGCTTTATCTTCCACTACAGAACGTACAACACTTATGAACTTCAGGCGCCTCTGTTTATAGCCACATGCAATCCCAAATCCAAATTCCGCGCCATCTTCAAACAAACTATTTGCCCATGCTGGTCCCTCCCCCATTGCATTTGTAGTGTAGGGAACCAGGGGGAACGAGCCTCCCCAAATTGTATTGCAACCTGTGGCAGCTGCTACGCACATTCGCTCTCCAAACATTTGCGAGATCAAGCGTATGTACGGGGTTTCTCCGCAGCCTGCACAGGATCCAGGGAATTCCTTGTGACAAGTTAGAAGAGTTGATGATGAGGAGTAATACCAACAACGGTTGTTGTGCTCCTACTCCGACGGCCGTTTTTCGGTCACCGAGCTCGGGTTTTGCCTTGACTGACTTGCGCACATATTCTATGTTTTCTTTGTTTTTGGGGTACTCTATTTCCAAAGGTGTCATCTCAAGACATTTGACAGGGCCTATATTTGTTAGATTAAAATAGCATTGGTTAGGTAATACATGTTTCGGCGCATAGGGCGCAGCCTGTGCAATCAAGTGCCGAGACCTATAACACGTTAAACTTGAAAGACCCCACTTCTTACCTGAATTCTGAATTGATGTCCTGGTTTATTCGCCTTCTTTGTCTGTAACGACGCAGGAGCGTTCCTCGATTCCTCCTCATTAAGCCAATAAGACCGTATCACAGCATGTGGACAAACAAAGGAACAGCGATTGCATTGAACGCATGTGTCCAAATTCCAGTGGGGCACCTATCAGTGACAGTTATTACATGGAAGCAAAAACGGGATACCGACATTAGAGGCTACACCGCGCTTAATAAACTGTGAAGTTCCAACCGGCAATTCACCTCCAGGAGGGATCTTTGAAACAGGCACTTCATCCCCTTCAAACCTTCCTATTGGCGCCATGATATCGTTATAGAAAGCCGTGTGTCTGGGGTCCGATGGTGCCATTAGTCCCTCCACGGTCGGAGAGTCCTACCAAAGCATTAGACAAATCTCCTGAGTGAAAGTCAGTATACTTCAGCAAGTGCGGCCCAAGAGTCGGGGTATGCAACAGCAACCAGTGCATCAGGGTGAAGGGACATATCAATGGCATTGATGTTCTTCTGGATAACTTCAGGTCCCTTTCGTTTATACATCTTCTTGACACTGGTCTTAAGGAGGTTAATAGCGACGTCGACCTCGAGGACACCTTGGGTACGGTTAAAAAATAATAATCTTAATGAGTCCCCCACCTGACAAGAAGAAAAAGACAGCTTGCAGAACGTTGTTTACGAATGGTCCCATTTGAGCTTCTTTGGCAATTCGAGTGCCATCAATAGTATAGAATTTGGCTCGTTTTAGGGCAATTGCCTTGCGCAACCGTGCTGGTAAAAACTGATCAAGTTCAGACACAGAGCGCCATGGGCAGTTCAAAACAAAGGTGCCCCCCTGTTTGAGAGTTCGAAGCAAGTTGAAACGAGAGATGTAGTTGGTCTTGTGACAGGCAACATAGTCACTGTCAGAGATAAAGTACGGGGCTTCAAAAGGCGTGGGGCCAAAACGCAAGTGGGAGACAGTCAATCCTCCAGCTGAAGAATGCCTGGTTAACGAGGAATATACACAGGGATTTATACAACCTTTGTTAGCGTCATAAGCGAAGTATCCCTGTGCATGAAGGCCAGTATTGTTTGCAATAAGTTTGATTGCGTTTTTGTTAGCACCAACTGTTCCATCCCCTCCAATACCCCACAGCAAACATTGTCTAGTGCCCGTTGGTATAACATCAATATCTGTTAATATTGAGGATTACAGTCTCCTTTTTCATACACACGTTCAGTGACTGAGAGCGATGTGTTTGTTAAATCATCAATTATGCCAACAGTGAAGTGGTTTTTGGGTGCCGCAGAGAGTAGATTTTTAAAAACAGCCAATGCCATATCGGGATTAAAGTCCTTGGATGACAGACCATATCTAAGTAAAAATGGGTACTTATTTTTTTTACCATTTCCCACAGACCTTCCTCCGGTGACAGTGACACCAGAGATACCAGCTTCCTGAAGGGCAGCACAAACGTCCAAATAGAGTGGTTCACCATGTCCCATTGGATCTTTCCCCCTATCCAACACGGAGATACACTTCACAGTTTTCGGAAGGGCAGCAATAAAGTGTTTCACAGAGAATGGACGATACAATCTAACCTAGGGACATGGTGAAAAAATGACCGACGTAGTTCTGGCCTACCTTGAGCAAGCCCACTTGCTTTCCCTGAGAAACCAAAAGTTCAGCAGTTGTCTTGCAAACCTCACTGCCTGAAAAGAGTGTTAAAGAGGTAAGGGATATAATTGACACACCCGAACCCATGCATATTACGACGTGGGTGGCAGTCGGGGAGCCAAAGTATTCAAAGAGTTTATAGGAAACCCCAAACACAGCTTGAATTGTGGCGAAAACTTGCTCTAAGATTTCTGGAACAGCCCAAAAGAATTTATTGCTGGCTTCAGCAGCTTGGAAGAAAATATCAGGGTTCTGGGCACTTCCTCGGAGTACCTGTGAAAATGGTCACACAAAATAAAGTGGACGAGCTTCTACTGGAGCTTCTGGGTTCAGTGCTCTATTCCTAAATCTATTTATCGCCTCCATATCAACACATTGACGCATCTGATCAGGAGTGGGCATCTTAATTTTCTGGATTTCATGTGTAGTCCTAAATCCATCTGCAGAGTGGTTAGTTGTGCACTGGATGGAAAGGGATACCAAAGAAATGGCCAAATGGAACAGAGGCCTTTAGTGTTGCGACGTGGGATGCAATAGCCATATGGGCAGACTCTTGTACACTTGACGAACACAAGAAAGCGAATCCACATGACCGAGTAGCGTAGACATCTGAGTGATCACCGAAAATGCTCAAAGCCTTAACAATTTGTAAAAGGTAATGCGAAAGAAACTAAATCATACATGTGTAGCTATTGTTCTAGCGGCAATATGAATAACGCAAGGAAGGAGCTCACCAGCAATCTTGTACATATTTGGGAGCATCAATAACAAGCCTTGAGAGCTGGTGAAAGTTGTAGCAAGGGCTGGGTAAAGTAAGAACGGCAATGTGAAAAGTTAATGAGTAATACCGCCTTCAGTACAAGCACCGTGAAGTGCACCAGCAGCACCACCTAAAAGCAAGTGTGAGCAAAGAAATAAATAAAGGAAGGAAAAGTGTTGAGAACCTTCACTCTGCATTTGTCGCACAAGCAAAGGTTGTCCAAACATATTGAGGCGCTTCTGGTCAGCAGCTTTTATTGCACAATGTGAGGGGAAGAAAAAAGTTGGCAGGAAAATTTGATACCCTAATGTAATGTATTAGTGTGACACGGAACAAACTAAAAGAAAAAAAGCATACAGCAGATGCCTCTTCGCCCATGGGTGAACTCGGCGTGATTGGGAACAAAAAGGACACATCACTGTAGAACCATTAGACGACAACGAAACAACGACATGCAGATCTTGACGGGAATAATAGAAAGAAGATCTTGACCTCATGAAATAGGCCGTATTCACTGTCGCAACACAACCATCGACCGCGTCCATTGGTGGGGCGAAACAGGTTTTTCTTTATTTTTTTAATTTTTACAACTCTTCGTTTCGCCGGGTTTAAAATTGCCTGGAGGGACTTTTCGTCACGCTGTTTTTCCTCCGCATTTACTGAACCTTCGCTGATTGGTTCCCGTGTTTTCCTCGGTCTCTCACCGAAAGGTTCTGTAACTCGTAACTTGATTACGCGTAAACTCTCCTAACTTGTGTGGCACTATGCGATGTTCTGCATCACTCCAACAAGGAGTGACGCAGATGGCGCTGTGCTTTTTGTGGTTTTTTTTTTTCCCTTGTCTAAGTGTTCACAGGTGCATCTTTGGGGAACTGCTATTGCATACACCCATCCTTCCAGGTAGAACTGAAGTAGAAGAGATGCAAAGGATCTGTAAATTACTCGGGACA
>JAHLWZ010000376.1:2581-27597 GCA_020536535.1 Pelomyxa schiedti | reverse complement strand
ACTTGTGCTGTGGAGATTATTATTGCCGCTTTTTTTTGGTCCATTCCAAACACCTCCGCCGATTTCTTAAGAGTGTCGAGAGACACTTCGGCAAAGCTTTCCGACTGCACCGGACCGGACCGCTGTTGCCGACGGACAACCAAGGAGGTGCTCATAATTTGATTTTCTATCCGTCTCGATCTATCCACAGATCTATCCGCCGCGAAAATGCCGGTGCCAAAACTTTCGTCCCTGGTGCTGAGACGCCAAAGTTTTCAGCAACGAAAGTTTTCGGCGACGAAAGTTTTTCAGAACGAAGGTTTCTCAACATACGGTACACGTCCGTGTTGCTACACGGCACTGGTGGATCAGACTCTGAAAGTCTGGATGAGTTGTGTGATTGGATTGCGGCAGAATGGGCAGAGGGCTGGCGACTCAGCTGATGATGATTTGTTGAGGAGTGTCCCACAGTCAAAGCACAAGCCAAGGTGTCCACATGGCACGATCACGCAGTTGCCCTGTGTGCGGAGTTGAGAAGGTTGGACGGTTGTGGATATAACCTTGTTTGCGAAGCACAGTCGGCAAATGTCCTCCACGGCATCAGCACCTGGTGATGCTGCTTTTGGTTTTGACGTTGCTGTGGGTTGTGCACGATGTACGGCGTCGTACCGTGGCTTCTTTGATGCAAATTGTGCCAATGTGTCACGGTTAATTATATTTGTGGGGCTCCTCCTCAGTGGGAGAACCGGTGATGGTGAAACCTCTTGGGCGGCAAGGAGCCTTTCTTTCTTCCGTGCTGCTGACCACTCAGATAGCTTTACACTTAGTCTTGCGGAACTTTTAGACAAATCCATAAAGGCATGTTGTACTTCAGCCAGCGTTTCATCAAATGAGTCTTCATCTTTGGCCGCCTTACCTGTTTTCTGACCGTGGTTGAGATGATGAAGAGCTGGTTCCTTAGTTGTTGTAATGTACTTGCTGCTGGGTTGCGATACTATTCGGGCACGAAGGGCTTCACATATATCTTCACTCCGGCAATCGGAGCTCCAATTGTGGGATCCCCCGATTTGGTGGTGCCACCACCGATCGGCCTCATCGTCAGTCGCTGAATTCAATGCTACTACTGGCAACACCTTGCTTTTTGGATGGAAATGAGGTTGTGAGTGTGGGCCTGTGTGTTGCTCTTGTGGGATAAGGATCTGGCGATAGATTGGAGACGCCCGCGTTGTTTGTTGTTGTTGTAGCGACCACACTGGTCGTGGTTGGCTGCCCGTGGAATTCCTTTCTACCTGAAACACCTTGCTTTGTGGATGTACAAGAGGCAAGCGTGGTTCTGGGTGTTGTACTTGTGGGATCCGGATCCGATGTACGTCCGCTGAAGACGCCCGCTTTGCCGCTGTTTGTTGTTGCTGGGGCGGCCACGCTGGTGGTGTTGGTGGCCGGCGTCGCGCCGCCGTCGGTGACGGGCAGAACGTGGGCGTAGCGGAGGTGGTGGCTGGGGCGGGTACGCGGCGGGACACAGGGAGCAGAGGCGCAGTGGATCGACCATAGTGGGCCAACGGCACACGGAGAGCCATTTTTTTTTCACATTCATAAATCCTTCAAGTGAAAAAGACAATGATGATTAAGGCCGTATCCACCAGCTCAGCCCCAGCAATGCATCCATCAGGTTTCATCAAATCATCATGTTGTAGTGTTGTCGGTGACACTGGAGCCGGCAAGACAAGCATGCTGCTGTCTTACACTGTGCCAAACTGCTACCCACCATTCGACAGCATTCCCGACGTGATGGACCGCTATACGGCCAACGTCATGGTGGACAACGTCCCGGTGTGCATGTCGCTGTACGACACGAACGGCTGCTGCTCGGCCGATGTCATTCGCAGTTACTCTGGTGGGAACTCATGCCCTGGTGTGTCGACACTGCTTGACACCCTCATTTTTTGTTTCTTTGTTTTCCCATGGCACAATCCCTTTCCATTTCCCTACGTGATTGTATTATTTGTAAGCACAAGGAACGCTTGTGGATTTAACTTTAAAGTATCTTATTCTCTTTCTTTTCACGTGACACCTTACTCACAGATTTTTCAATATTCTTTATACCAAACGCAGCTTGTACTTACTATTATTTCACACTTTGTAGAAGTTTTCATCATTCTGTTCTCAGTTGATAACCCCCCATCGTTTGAGAATGTTAGTGCCACATGGTACCCTGAGATATCCCACCATTTTCCAAGGAGCAAAATACTCTTGGTGGGAACGAAAACTGACATTAGAGACTACTGGGAGTCACACTCTGCTGGTGTGAAGCCGGTACACATAACATATGACCAAGGTGCTGCCAAAGCCAAAGAAATGAATGCAAAGTATAGAGAGTGCTCTGCAGTTACACAGATTGGCCTTAAACAGGTATTTGATGAAGCCATACGTTTTGGCTTTCCAACAGAGTCGACTAAGCGGACCCACCAGAAAAGTGAGTGTAACCTTCAATGATGCTGATCCTTATGAATTTACTCCAAGTAAATAAAATAGAATTTCCTTCTTGATTAAACTCGTTCAGGTGCAATCAGGGCTTGAAGGTCTGAATGACTTGTGTGATTGGATTGCGGCAGAATGGGCAGAGGGTTGGTGGTGACTTGGTTGTGGATGATGACTTGTTCTTGATGAGTGCCCCACAGTCAAAGCACAAGCCAAGGTGTCCACATGGAACAATAACGCAGTTGCTCTGTGTGTGTTGATTTTGGGCATTGGTGGTTTATCCATTGTCATTGTTGTGTGAATGAAAGACAAAGAATCAACCTTGTTCGAGAAACACAGTTGACAGAGGTCTTCAGCAGTATCAACACCAGGCAATGAAGGATGTTGAGCAGAGTTGGGAATTGGTTGCTTTGATGAATTGGTTGCTGGGGTGGTGCATGTGGAATTTGTTGTCGGTGGTGAGCGATGTGTTGATGGTGGAACCACAGGAGAGGAGTTTGCCGGCAGAGCCTGCTTGTGATGGCGCCGTGGGTTTTGGAAGCTCTGTGTGCCCCCACTTTCGGAACTAATCGACGTTGGACTTTCACCTGCATCGCAGAGATCGATTGTTTCGGGCCCATCAGGAACACTCCCAGTCAAGTCAATGAGTTCCAACACTGTCACTTCATCTGATGACTCTCTGCACAATCATGTGAATTCGACAAGTCTTACACACGGTCAGTGAGGGGCATTGGTACCTTGAACACACTGATGATGATGATGGTAGTGGTGGCGGTGCTGCCGCCTGCATACAAATACAGCAGCAACCATCGTGTCCACCACAACCACGACCAGCACTACGCCCTCCTCCTCCTCCTGCTCCTCCTCCCCCAACCCAATTAGCCACTTCCCCACAACCACCACTGCACATCAACTCCGGTTGTTGCTGTTGCTGTTGCTGTTGCTTCAGCCGATCTTCATGATGGGTCGTAATCTTTCCGGTGGGGGTGGGTGGTGTGGCGCCGTGGTAGTGGGACAGCAGCTCGGCCTGCTGGCGCACCAGCGCGGCCCACCACGGGTGCGTGCCCTCGGCGTCACCATGCATCATCGTCCGCGTCAGGTCGAAATCAAATCTTGGTGGGAAGCTCTAAAGTAAAAAAAATTCTTGTTTGGCACCGCAGCTCGAAATTGTGTACTTCCACAAAGTACACGAACTCGGCCTTGCTCGCGAGGCTCTGAAGTCTGGCGGACTTTAGCGGGATGATTGGAGAGACTGAGGACTGAGCCGAATCTGGACTATTACCAGAATGAGACAGCGAAGGTAATGATCAGCGCACTGCGCAGCTGGGCGCACAAATACAGCAATAAGAACGCGGCAGGCGGTTTTGATCACATGCACACTTGTCCGAGAATCCATTTGAACATCGCAGCCTTTTAACCCAATCGCACAACCGCTCTGCGAGATTTTACACACTCCCTTTTTATCCCCTTACAACAACAACCAAACAAACAAGAGAACCCTTTATTCTCTTCACTCTCACTCGTTTTCTTCCTCTGTGGGACTTATTCTCGAGCCCACAGAAGCTAACAAAATGCCAATGAACACCACCCCCTACTTGGGCACAAACTCGGGAGTTATTTGCTCTGATTTCGATTTCTGACCATTGATTGTCGGGCCCCCCTCACTATTTCTTTTTTCTTTATCCCGCTGATTTTGATTTTCCAAGCCAAAAACAGCCATCAAGGGATGAGGGGTTGGTACCAACAGGCATAACCAAGAAAACAGGGGTAAACAGTAATTAAGTGGACTTGGGGATTTGCAACAGCGAGGGAAGCCGAGTTGCTAGTGAGTCCGGATGCACAATAAGGGAAAAACAATACCTTTCCTTCTGCTAACAGATGGTGTCAGTGTGGGTCCTGCACTGATGCTGCTGGGAGGCAGTATTCCTATCTTCGTGGGTCTCATGGTAGTTGGTAAGGGTCAGGTCCTCTCTGTTGGTTACCCCCTCTGACCTGTGGCCCAGTATGCTATTGTCTAATCGTATGGCTATGGTCCAATCTAACCTTCTAAATTCGATCTCTTAAGCCTATTACCCTGTTTGGACCCCCCTTGGGACTTCTTTATATGGAGCCTCGTTGGAATTTGAATCGAAAGAAAAACAATAAGTGAGGGGGGTCCGTTGATTGTGGGTTCAGATGTGAAAAATCATTATTATCAGGTGGATCAGACCCTGAAAGTCTGGATGAGTTGTGTGATTGGATTGCGGCAGAATGGGCAGAGGGCTGGCGACTCAGCTGATGACTTGTTCTTGATGAGTGTCCCACATTCAAAGCACAAGCCAAGGTGTCCACATGGAACAATCACGCAGTTGCTCTGTGTGTGTGTTGATGATTTAATGGCTGGCTTAAAACTTCACACTGCTATGTAATACTATTGTGTGCACGAAAATATTACCTTGGTGGAGAAGCACAGCTGGCAAACATCTTGGGCAACATTAGCATCAGTTGGTGGTGAAGGGGTAACTTTTGTTTGTGAAGTTGTGAGTGAAGGTGAGGGAGCTACTTGTTGTGGAGGTTGCCATGAATTGGGCCTGACTTGCTTTGATGAATTGGTTGTCAGAGTGTATGATTCCATTGTGGGGGGCCTCTTTAGTGGGATGAGTCTTGGTTCTGGAAACTGGGAGGGAGAGGAAAAGTCCGGCTGAGTTCGTGGCTTTTTCTTTTTGCGTTTGTTTTGTGTTGGCTGTCTGTCTAATGGACCTGGAATTGGTTTCTTGGTTGGCTGCTGGAACAGAAGTGCTGGCAACTGGGGTTTCTTTGCATTGGCACTTCACCTCCGAGTGGTTCATTCTTGTCATGGAGAAACCAATTGGGTTCACGAAATGAGCCATTGTCCTTGCCACTGTGGTCGCTGCTATTGTCGATTGTGGTTTCAGGTTCATCACTGACTGAGGTGTGAGTTTCTGTGGAATTTGGAGGTGGAGTTTCTGGGGAATCCCAAGGCGAATCCAGTGATGTGCCATCTGATTCCTCAGTGGGATAGGGATATGAGGGAGTGCTGGGTGAGCCAAACGAATTTGACAAGGCAGAGACAGGGGAACTTTGGTATGTTGTTGCTTGCATTGATTGAATGATGGAATCAAAAGAAGAATACCCCACAACAGCTGCTGTGTCACCATGAGATGGGTAATGAAATGGGAAATGCTCTCGCGGCTGTTTCCTTGCTTCAAGTTGTTTCTGTTGCATATCACGTTGGGTTTGTCGGCGTCCATGCGATTCCGCTTGCAATTGCATTCGAGATTCGGGTGGTTGCAACTGCGATTCCAATTGCGACAACGGCTGTGACCGCGATTCTGTCTGCGGCTGCAATTGACCACTGCCGCTGCCACCAACACCACCACCACCACCAACACTGCAATTGGCCAACTGGCGCCCCCGCTCGATCCGACCCCACAGCGCCTTCTGCTGCTGCACTAGCCGTAGCCACTCCGAGGACCCTTCAGGCGGCAGCGCCGGGGCCTCCGAGACACCCCCAGGGGAGCGGCTCGGCGTAGGGGGTTGTGGCGGGGGTGGCGGCGACGGCGAGAGAAGCACTCGCGCACGAGGAGACATCCGAAGGAAAACTGGCGGCGGCGGCGGCGTGGGCGCCCGAGGCGGCGGCGAAGGGGAGGAGGATGGGGGCGGGGGCTCGGGCTGGGGCTCGGGCTGGGGTTCGGCGGGTTCGCCCGGGGGCGCGGGGGGCCGGCGGTGCGGCGGGGGGTGGTTGCGACCGCAGTAGGGGCACCACGGAGGGGCGGCACCCGACGGTAGCGAATGCGGCCACCTTGTAGTGTCCATGGCACGTGCTATTGTATGCCCCGTCAAGTATGTGATAGATGTTAGTTGTGTGTTCTTTTCCCATTGGGGAATGAGGGTGTTCTTCCATTAGGGGTTCCTGTCTGCTGTCCCCGTTTTCAGGGAGAAGTTGCCTCGGAGGAACAGAGAAAGAAAAGAAGAAAAGATAGTAAAAAAGCATTGGGTTGATTGATGATGGACGCTGCGCTTTCCAAGTTGTTGATGTCGTTCCCGGACCCTGTGTGTACGTCGTCCCCAACGTCCGGCATCTCACTCATCCCTCCCCATGTGTTGTGTTCTCGCCGTCCACGGCCGTCTTTTTGACCCATAATTCATCCGCAGCCGCGCACGGGCACGTGCGGGGTGTCGTCAGGGGGCAGCGGCCCAGAGTCGTTCGTGGTGGATTCGTCGTCAGGCGAGAACTACACTGGATTCGTAGGTGGCGATTTGGCCGTGCTCGAAAGGTGTGTTTGTGGTTGTACGCCAATTATGGGTTGTCTTCTTGCTTCTTGCTTCTTGCTTCTTGCTTCTTGCTTCTTGCTTCTTGCTTCTTGCTTCTTGCTTCTTGCTTCTTGCTTCTTGCTTCTTGCTTTTTGCTTTTTGCTTTTTGCTTTTTGCTTTTTGCTTTTTGCTTTTTGCTTTTTGCTTTTTGCTTTTTGCTTTTTGCTTTTTGCTTTTTGCTTTTTGCTTTAGTTTCGTTACGTTTGGGAGTATTGTAAACAATACTTTCACTCACTTTGTTGTGCATAGGGCATGCAGAGATGAAGCAAGTGCTGCGGATAGGGAACAACTTAAAACTCTGTTCATTGAACGACCAGTTCTGCAGGTAGAGCGTGCAATCGAGCACGTTCAGACAGAAATAGCTCAGCAGTTACTTTCACAAAACACAAAAGGTATTTGGATCTCCGCTTTCATTAAATCAAAATTCCTTTCTAGTTCGGAAGCTATTCAAGGGAACACTTCCTAGTATTCACCTGGACAAACGTTACCTCGACTTCGGTGTGGGAATTGGGTGCAAATGCCCTCTCACAAGAGGCCTCATTGATGAAATCACCATCACCAATGTAATTCCGTACTCCCTTTGATACTAACCTCGGACAAATCCTATCTCAGACCGGCCATGAGAAAGTGAAGTACAAGATATCTCATTTTTCAGAGACACCACAGGCCGTTGCTTTGACAATTACGCCACAGGCCGCAATAATAAAAAAGGTACATTCTCTATTCCTAATGTTCCAACTCATCCGGTTTTATAGAAAGAAAAGCAAAAAGTCTCCTTCACACTTTTGGTGACGAAGCCAGTCAAAATACATCTTGTTCTGACTGTAGATGTGGAGGGAGGTGTAAGGCACTTTTGTATTATCAAGCTCGATAGCCAATAAAATAAAAATTGGGAACTCCTCTTCCTTCTTTAGAAGATTTTGAAGAACTTGCACAAGGCTGGTTGCTCTTTGAATCCCTGAATAAATTCGGCCATATCCAAGGTGTTGTTCTGTGGTGTGGAGTTAGTTGTCTTTTTCCAAAAAATGCGGAGTCCCTACTTTGTTTGTGTCAACCGCAGCAAAGATCTTGGGTACGGCGTCGTTTTCAATGAACCTTATTGCTCCTTCATCAGCAGCGCCTTGCTGGAGGAAAAATCAACAAAACTGTCGTGAAAATGGGGCTAACCTGCTGGGCGATGAGAACCAACATTGCTCTTTTGAACCGTTAATAAGTAAATACCATTCTTTACACATACCGGACTTCTTCTCGAGTGAGTGTCCCATCACCACTTGCATCAAACACCATGAATGACGCCTCCAGCTTTTGTTCTTAAATATGGGTGAGGGAAGTTTCGGAAATCCCGTAAGAAAAAAAAACCCATACCAACAGTAGAGGTCTTGTTGTTGATAGCAACGTAGGTCAAGAACTCCTGCAGTTCCAGGGTACTGCAATTGGGTGTAAGTTACAAATGCTTAATTTCACCCAGAAAAACCCCTAAAACACACCCTGAGTGATCTTTGTCAAAGGCATTGAAAACCTAAACACACACAACCACGAACAATGAATAGGATGCTTATATTTTCTTCTTTATATAATGAAATAAATGGGCCCATAAGTTTAGTTGAGGTGTATTGCTGCATACCCTTGAGCTGGCCTCCCTCGGGAGCCCCTGAGGCTGCCAGTGTGCCACGAATTCCTCGAGTGTCATTTTGCCACTCGGCGCTCGTTCCTTGAATTCCCTGACGAATTTCTTTATGTCTGGGATCTCAACTGAAATGTGTGTTGTTGTTTTTTTGGTTTTTGGCGTTAGTGTTTAGTTGCGGCACAAATCTATGCGCCCTGTGCGTACCATGGTAGGTCTCGTATATTTCCAGTCCAATTTGGCTCTCCGCCTGCCCCATGTCCTTGTTGGTCCTTTGTTTTTTTTTCGTATGATCAATTTTTCTTTCACTTTTCCCTGAAGAAGTTGATTTCGTTGAAAGTGGACACAACAGACCATGCAGGGGATGTACGAGTGTTACAAAGCAGGAGGGCGATGGTTCAGAAATGAAAATTAATTAAAACGAAAAGGGTGTTTAGCCACTTTTTAAATGTACTTTGTACAAAGAAGGCTTATTGGTGGTTAGTATGGCTTGCCGGTTGTGCGGCTGTGTTCATTTTTGAGTTGTACTTTGAGTCTCTTGGGGCCTATTTGGTATCCATTCATGCTCCCAATAGCAACTTGTGCGGCTTCAGCAGAGTCATAGGACACAAAGCCTATATTGTAGTGTTAGCTCAAATGAATGTGGTGTAATTGGGAGTGCACCGAAACATTTGCTAACTCCGGTGTCCTTGTCGACAAATACTTTGGCACTGATGACATTTCCAAACGGTGCGAACACATTTGCCAAGTCCGCATCTTGGAATTCCTTTGGCAAGTGATAAATGAACAAGTTTGCACCAGGTGGCCCTATTTACAATGTTAATTGTTTGTTGTTGATTGTGAGAAGTATACACCTTCTGCTTGACGCGCGCCAATCGGAAGGGCCGCGGCTACAGCTGCCGCTGAAGCTGACCCAGAAAAGTTTGGGGTAGCCGTTCCCCCTGGTGATGCTCCATTCCCGTTGTTATATGCAAATTGTCCTCCAGACATATTGCTAAGTCCAACTTGAGCAATATTTGTAATCATTGCCAGGTTTTGAATTGCTTGAGAAGCTGGCATTGAAGTTAATGAACGACAAGAGGTTGTTTGTGTTGTAAGTCGGTGCGGTTGTGTACAGAAAGAGAAGAAGAAGAAGAGAGGTTAGTGGAAAATGCAAAATCAGTCAAAACCTTGGCTCGTAAATCTCCTTGTTAGAAAGTTAGTGAAGAATAAAGGAAAGGCCATGGCAAGCACTCCATTAACATTAAAGTGCACTTTACAATTCCTACTACAATCAAGCAAAAGGCAAGCGGAAAAAACCAAGCATGCAAGACTTTCATCACGTCTGAAATCATTTTCATGCATAACAGTGACAGCAACTGCACGCACGAAAAGAAAAAAGAAGGGAGCAGAAGAGAAGAGAGGCAAGCAAGCAAACAGGCAAAGTGTAATGTGACGATAAAAGGAAATACATACAAGCTCCAAAATCATATGGTACTTGCAAAGCAGCTGCCAACTGTGCCTGGGCTTGCTGCAGGGCCACCTGTAATGATTGTAAGTGGAAAAATCCGGTAGTCATGTGTCATAGGGTACTTGTAACTGTTGTGCTGCCTGTATTTGTGCCAACTGGACTATGTCATGAGGACTAGCAAAATTGGTCAAGGCACTCAAAATATCAGTCTGTTTTACGTGAGGGATAGCATAGAGACAGAGGGGAGATACGTACTGCAGCTTGTGGAGAAGAAGAAGCTGCTGCTGCAGAGGCAGTAGTAGCTTTTCCCTTTTCTTCAGCTTTTACCTTCACATCGGCGTACTTTACAACCAACTCGCAGGGTCCACCCTGAATAAAGTTATTTGGGTCTCTAATCAAATGATAAGCTTACTTCCATCCGGTATTTCCCATTGACGGCCTCAATTGCAGTTTCAGCCTCCCCCTTGGTGCTGTATTTAACGAAACCACACCCCTTGCTAAGACCATCAAATCCCCGAAGGATAACGACCTTTGCTTGAGTAAGTGCGGCAACAACAAAACAATGGAAAGTGAAACCTCAGTTACGTGGCCATAGTTGTTAAATAAACTCCGTAGGTCATCTTCGGTGGCTTGATTGGGGACTTTTCCGATGAAGAGCTTGTACTCGTTCTGTGGGGCTTGTGGAGCAGCTTGGGCATTGTCCTGTCCAGAATCAGCGTATTTGACTTGCAGAGGTTTGTTTGCCCCCTATACGCGTATAGTCCGTTAGCAAAAACTGCGGAGTGGGGACTATTACTAAAACACAACACACCGGAAGTATCTTCACGTTATGAAGAGCAGCAATGGCCGAGTCGGCCTCTTCCTGCGTGGAGAAGGTGACAAATGCGCACCCTATTATTCCGTAAATAAAGCGTAAGGAATTACAACACTTTCGCGAATCACC
This sequence comes from Pelomyxa schiedti, assembly GCA_020536535.1. Taxonomy (NCBI): domain Eukaryota; phylum Evosea; order Pelobiontida; family Pelomyxidae; genus Pelomyxa; species Pelomyxa schiedti. The sequence continues at coordinate 16,809 of JAHLWZ010000376.1, read as the reverse complement.
TTTGGATTCCATTGTGACCCTGTCTCGTATTATGGCGATTTCGTTCACTTTCCCATGCGGTTCGAACAGAGGTCTCAAATCGACATCGTTCAGTGACTTGGGCTTTGCAACACAAACGTTGACACAAAACGGGGGGTGGAAAAAAAAAACATAGAAGCATAACATACTACTTGACCGACGAACAGCTTAAGACTCATTTGCGCGTTGTGTCGCTTTTCCGGCTCGACAGCGAACTGCTCGGATCTTCTTTTTTTTTGTCTTTTCTTCCCCTTAGCTTTCTGGCAGTGTCTTTCTTCCTTTTCGGCCCCTGTCTTAGGAACCAAGAAACACATTTGGTGTCAAGCTGTGTCAGGTGTCCTGCACAGATGAGGACTTGCCTCATCAAATAAACATGTCTTTACAGGAATGCGTCCGTGAAGCGTCTTGTAACGCGATGTCACGTGGCAGTTGTTCCCACAATACTGTCCTGGCTCTGGCAGAGACCGACCGCCGTGCGTTCTTCCGCGAGCTAGCTTCTGCGCGCGGGTGTGTCGACGCTAACCTACTTTCTGTGGATGACGTCATCGCGCACACTCCTGCGCAATGCAACTGCGACCACGACAGACCACAATCGAGGCACGCGACGGACACGGAATCACAACAAGTTCAACAACAACAAGCGGAACAACCACAAGTGAAGAGGAGGAGAAAGGAGGCAAGTAATACAGGGGGTGTGAGTTTGGAACAGAGGGTTGGCAATGGTGCTGTTGTGGCAAGGAACTTCAAGATTGTACAAGTGTTGCAGTCTGGTGTTGGAGGTTTGTGAATTGTTGTTCTCTTGGAGAAGTTAATAACTCTTTGAATTGTGTGTTCAGGGATTGATTTTGAAGTGAAATGCATTGGGAAAGGACACCCTGAATTGTTCAGCAACCAATCATACATCCTCAAAGCACTCAATTCCCCAGTAAATGGTGGGACACATGAAGAGGCAACAGAAGGTGTAAGTGCCCTCTTCCAGGTTGATCCACACCCAAACATTGCGCAACACTTCTGCCAGTTCAAGGACACAATCCCACTTGAGCTTTACAACCACTTCCCCGCATCTGTGACGGAGGATACTGTCACGCAACAACACACAGCGCAACAGGGGCTCTGCCAGTTGTTGATGACTTGGATTGTTTTTGAGCACCACCCAGACTCACTGCGAAATTTCTTGCTCAGTTCAACAACCAGTCTTCACACATCCCCCACCAAACCAACAACAACAGAAACCACACCATGGAGCGTTGTTCACAAGTATTCAAGGGACATCAGTGACGCTCTTGTTCACCTCTTCAACAATGGAATTGTTCACTTCAATCTGACTTTGGACAACATTGCTGTCTCTTCTGTGGGTGTTTTTCTTTCTTCTACATTCCTTCATTACATTTTAATTGATTGAAACTCACCAAAAAAGAACAAAGAACAAGTGATTCTGACAGACCTTATTGGTCACACATTGAAGTTTGATGAAGAGAACGAACCACGATTCACCAAACATGTTTCAGAGTTGGCCCCTTCTTGTTTGAAGAACACAAGCCACATTGCACCTGAGATTCTCAATGCAATCTCTTCACAACATAACAGCTTTGTGAACTGTGAAATGGTGTGTCATCGTTTGCGAATACTTCTCTGACTAAACAACACAAACAATAACACAGCAAGGATCATTTGGACTTGGATGCATCCTGTTTGAACTTGCAATGGGTGTTGGCCAGCACCCACTCCCTGGATACCCTGACAGCTTCCGCAATGATAGTGACGGACTGATACACTTTGAATTTGAGAGCGAACAACCGTTTCCAATTCAGTCACCTTCATTCCCAAAGAAGTTCTGTGAGCTCGTTCGTGGGTTGCTCCAGTTTGACCCTTCGAAGAGGACTCCCCTTGTGGGTGCTCACATGTCCCTGTTGGACAAGATTTCTGCTTGTTCAGGTGCAGGTGTGTTCCAGTGTGATCCTTCAAAGAGGACTCCCCTTGTGGATGCTCACATGTGCCTGTTGGACAACAAGAGTTCTGCTTGCTCAGGTTGTTAAAACACATCACCTCTTGACTGAACCTGTCTCACATGCTTCCCTCCAACAAGGTGTTGAAAAGGACACAACATTGCGTGATGGGGCTTCTGAAAACGGCAACGCCATCCACAAGCTGGCTGAGAGTTACTACTTTGGCACAGGTGTTGATCAAGACTTCCACAAGGCAGCAGAACTCTACCAGAAAGCCCTTGATTGTGGCCACAAAGCTTCGGCCTATGGCCTTGCATGCTGTTACTATGAAGGCACAGGCGTGGAGAAAGACTTCCACAAGGCAGCTGTTCTCTACCAGAAGGCCCTTGATGCTGGAAATACCGATGCAGCTTATGACCTTGGTTTCTGTTACGAACATGGGGAGGGTGTTGACGAAGACACCACAAGAGCTGCTGAGTTGTATCAGATGGCCGTTAATGCTGGAAGTAATGAAGCAGCCTTTTTCCTTGGGAACTGTTACTACACTGGACAGGGTGTTGACAAAGACACCACAACAGCGGCTGCATTGTTTCAGAGGGCTGCTGATGCTGGGTACCCTGAGGCCATTCACAATCTGGGTCACTTTTACTACTTTGGCACTGGCGTTGAGCAGGACTTCCACAAGGCCGCAATGCTCCTTCAGAAGTCCCTTGATGCTGGAAATACTTGTTCAGCCTTTAGGCTTGGGATGTGTTACTTTAATGGAAGAGGTGTTGACAAAGACATCACTAGAGCAGCAGTGTTGTTTCAGACTGCTGCAAATAAAGGCCTCCCTGAGGCCTGTGCGAGGCTGGGTGACTGTTACTACTCTGGAATGGGTGTTGAGCGAGACTTACACAAGGCAGCCATTCTTTATCAGCGGGCCCTTGATTCCGGCAGGGGAGGTGCAATGGTAGCCTATGACCTTGGGTACTGTTACTTAAATGGTGATGGTGTTGAAAAGGACACCAAGAAAGCTGTTGGGCTTTTCTACAGTGGTGCTGAGTGTGGTGACCACAATGCAAGGTACATGCTTGGAAAGTGCTATAAATCTGGTGAAGGAGTGGGGAGTGTGGACATGAGAACAGCAGCAAAGTTCTTCAGACTCGCTGCCGCTGAAGGAGACTATGATGCCCAGAAGGTGCTTGGTGAAATATGTGCAGTGAATGACGACAATGACAGCAGCGATGGTGATGGCGACGTAGATGATGACAATGATGAAGACGAAGACGAAGACGAAGACGAAGGTGAAGGTGAAGGTGAGGATGGAAAATAGTTACTAGACTTGAGTCCCCATTGCCAAAAGTACTCCGAGTGGCATGTACCGGGAAAAAATCACATGCCACATCGAAAACATGGCAACCACACCAACCACCTCGTTGTTGTAAACACAAGGCATCTTTCCAAACCCTCCTGCCGCACTTCCTTGTGGTGTCACACCCGGCACTGCCTCGATTTTTAGCTTAGACAGAGGTTTAGACATCGATTTCCATTCTCTCCTAAACCATGTTTGGGAACTGTGGCAAGGAACACAATCTTGCACAAGGGTTGGACACAATCCCACTTGAGCTTGACAATCACTGGAAATACCGATGCAGCTTATGACCTTGGTTTCTGTTACTGCAAAGGGGTGTTGACAAAGATTGCTTGGTTAAATATGCGCAGATTCCGTGAAAAAAAAATGACAAACCGAATGGCGACGACGACCCAATGTCGTCCCATAATCACGATGAACGCAGTCCCCGGTGGTGGTGTTGTGGGCACAGTGACGCGGTGGGCCGGGCCGAGGCCGAGCGGGCCGCGTTCTTCGGCAGCCTTGCCGTCGACGATCGTCATCGCAGGCGATGAACGACAAGAACCACAGCAACCAGAGGTGAAAAGGAGAAGAAGTGCAAACAGTAATAGTAATGCCGCCACCAGCTGTGTCGGTGTTGGGATTGTGGGAAGGAACTTCAGTTTCGTCCGGGTCCTGTGCTCATCTGCTGTTTCAGGTTTGAGGTCAAACTGATGAAAATAATAATAAAGGGGCTGACGGCTATCTTAATGGATATGATTGTGGAGTGATAACATCAACTTCCAGGGATTGAATTCGAAGTGAAGTGCATTGGGAATGGCCACCCTGAATTGTTCAGAAACCAATCATACATCCTCAAAGTTCTTCGTTTCTGGGGCAAATGGTTTCCCCACGACAAAAGCAAAGCATGGTCACTCTGGGAGAGTGCCGCAAGTCAGGGCTGCACATGGGAAATGTGTTGCCTAGGCCAGTGGTATGAACTGAGAGATACCAACAAGGCTGCCTCTCTGTTTCAGATGGCTGTGGATTGTGGTGACTCAAGGGGTATCTTTTCCCTTGGAAGATGCATCGATTTCCAGCACGCCGTTGATGCCGGCTGTACAGCTTCAGCCTACTACCTTGGGACTTGCTACCGCGACGGCGAAGGTGTTGTGAAGGATTCCAGGAAAGCAGTGGAGCTGTTCTACACGGCAGTGGACTACCAATAAAATAATCAACCTCTGGAAATCAAGTTCGCGGAAAGCTATCTGATCGTTCCTCGAGTCTGTATAAGCCCGACACACAGCAACTCAACGTCATCTGCTCACAGAGGAGTTGTCAACTAATGATCTTTCAGAACTCCTTTGAACTGGTTGCTTCTCAGAACTATCGAACTGACACAACAAACGATGACCGACCGAGCCACGTTCTTCGGCGACCTCGTGGAGCGCGCATTGTGGGGTGGAAACGGGGATACCCTCCACATGCTGGCTGAAAGTTACTATTACGGCAGAGGTGTTGATCAAGACTGCCACAAGGCAGCACAGCTCTACCAGAAGGCCCTTGATTGTGGCCATACAGCTTCAACTTATGGCCTTGCATGCTGTTACTATGAGGAGAATGACTTCCGCACAGCGGCTGTTCTCTACCAGAAGGCCCTTGATGCTGGAATTATCAAGGCAGCCTATGACCTTGGTTTCTGTTATGACAGAGGGAAGGGCGTTGACACAGACACCACAAGAGCTGCTGAGTTGTATCAGAGGGCTGCTGACGCTGGGGTCGTTGATGCCATGTACGAACTTGGTGGGTTTTACTACCATGGCAGGGGAGTAGAACAAGATTTCCACAAGGCTGCCAACCTCTGGCAAAAGTCCATGGCTGGTGGAGATACCGATTCAGCCTTTGTTCTTGGGATGTGCTACTTTTTTGGGCAAGGTGTTGAGAAAAATACCACAAGAGCAGCAGTGTTGCTTCAGACTGCTGCAAATAATGGCAACCCTGAGGCTTTCACAAGGCTGGGTGACTGCTACTACACTGGAACAGGTGTTGAGCGAAACTTACACAAGGCAGCCATTCTTTATCAGCAGGCCCTTGATCACGGGAGTCGAAACACAATGTCAGCCTATGCACTTGGGTACTGTTACTTAAATGGTGATGGTGTTGAAAAAGACACCAAGAAAGCTGTTGGGCTTTTCTACAGTGGTGCTGAGTGTGGTGACCACAATGCAAGGTACATGCTTGGAAAGTGCTATAAATCTGGTGAAGGAGTGGGGAGTGTGGACATGAGAACAGCAGCAAAGTTCTTCAGACTCGCTGTTGCTGAAGGAGACTATGATGCCCAGGAGGAATTACATGAAATGATTGATGACAGTGAGGATGGAGATGACGACCAGCTTTCAAGTGATGATAGCGATGACTGACACCAAGGTGTGATTGTTGTGTAGGTTCTACAGCAAAAAAATAAAACAAATTTTTGTTGGATTTGGATGTTGTGGCTAGGGTTGGGTCACCTAGAGTATCAGGAGTGACGCACAAGATATTTATAACTGAGAAAAGAAAAAGACACATGCCTGAGTTTCAGCTACGCCGGCAATGTGGCTGGAACTGTGCGGAGGCAGTGAAATGTTATTCCTGGTGCCTTGCAGACCGCTTCGGCCTAAGATGAGTTGAGGAATGCAAACAAAATGTAATGAGCTTCTACCTTGGTGAGTGTATGGCAAAGTTTTCCCCACCTGCAAAAAGTCAAAAAGAGTTGAAGCGAGAGGTAGGGAATACCACAGAAAGGTCCTCAGCGATGACGGCAAAGGCTAATGCAACACAAAGCAACGCGACGCAACACCACTCTTGGGCCTTGTAATTATGCCATCAGCGGAGATGAAATTCAATGTACATCCCTCTCCCTTGTTGTGCTCAACAATATATCTGCGGTCCCAAGTGTCACCCACCTCACCACCCATTTTGAAAGAAAGAACAATAACTTAGACATATTTCTGCCATGATCCCAACGCACAGTCACACGCACAAACAACAAAACTGCAAGCTGCCACACCCCCACGGACAGGCAGGCCCCATGATGGTTTTGTTGCTGGTTTCTGTGAAAATGCAATAAAATGGACAACAACGCCGACTACAGTACGCCCCACAAACAAGGCACCCCAAACGGTGACGTCATCGCGCGTAATCCCCCACAGCACAACTGCGAGTGTGGGGGCAAAGTACAACCGAGCCACTACAACAACACCGTCACGCCCACAACAACAACAACTCCTGCAACAACATCATCTGAATCACAACAACTTCAACAATCAGATGTGAATTTGGGAACGTTGCCTCAGACTGCTGCTTCTGCTGCGCGTTCGGGTGAGCCAACAAAACCACGAACGCTAACGCGAACGCACATTCTCACTCAAAACAAACAAAGATGGAGGAGGGAAGAACACTCGGAACAAAATGATGATGGAGGCACTGCTGCAGTGGGAGCTCGGCAACATCGATTCCGCACTTGGACTTGTCTCACAGGCTTGTTTGCACTTCAAATCTGATCCCGATTTCGGTTGGTTCTCCTTTACCTGTTCCCAATATCTACCCACACACACCCAACATCAGGTTGTTGTGAAGCAAACAACCAGCCGCATTACCTCCCAGGATTGTTGTTTGTTTGGGGTCTGATCAGAATCACACAAAATTTTGGGATACTTTCCCAAAATTGCAATCACATTCCCCCCACGTTGTTTGCTTATTTGTCAGTTGCAGTCTCATCTGCACCTCCACAATTAAAAAGAACCTGTGAAGCAGTTTTGGAACAGAACAGAAGAGGAATTATGAAGAATGCCATTGAAGAGTGGAATGAGCTGGTTTCAGCATCATCATCTAATGTAATTTGCAGCTTGCTGAGGTTGTTGTGTGGGAACCCTCAAGATTCTCCCTCAACAGTTCGCACCAACCAGCACTCCTCCTGGTCGTGTGCATACTTTGCAGCACTCTGGATGACCTTTTGCGTGCAGGACTGCCTGGGCCAAATGATTCTGACTGAACTTTCAAAAGGTTTTCCTTTTTTTGAAGGCACCCCTGAGGGATCACAAACACAAACACAACCTCAGCCACCTAACCCACAAGCCCTCCTGAAGCGCGCCTGCATTACTCTGCTTGGTTCATTGTGTTGGTGTGGAGTGGGAGGTGAGCTGGGAGATCTCAACAAGGCAATATCACTGTGGGAGAGTTCTGCAAGTCAGGGTGACACAACTGCAATGTGTGAGTTGGGTTCCTGCTATGAACAGGGCTACGGTGTCACCAAAGATGTCCAGAAGGCTGTCGCCTTTTATCAGAGGGCTGCTGACAGTGGTGACCCACGTGCAATCGGTTACCTTGGGGACTGTTGTGATAAGTCCCTATGTGGTTTCAACAAGGACACTGCCAAAGCAGTTGCACTTTGGCAGAGGGCATCTGATGCTGGAAATAACCTGGCAATGGCCAACCTTGGCTTGTGTTATTTCGATGGAGCTGGTGGTATTGAAAAAGACCACAAGAAAGCAGCCTCACTGTTTCAGAAAGCAGTTGACTGTGGCAACTGCGAAGTTCTCGTCCACCTTGGCAGCTGCTATGAGAATGGCCTTGGTGTCGACAAGGACACAACCAAGGCAGAAGAGTTGTTTCATATGGGTGCCAATTATGGGAACCTCATTAGCCTGGCTTACTTCTACTACAGTGGCACAGGTGTTGAGCAAAACTTCCACAAGGCCGCAGAGCTCTACCAGCAGGCCCTGGACTCTGGCGTAACTCAGGCAGCGTTCTCCCTTGGATTGTGTTACTTGTATGGGCAAGGCGTTGACAAGGACGCAACCAGAGCAGCAGAGTTGTTTCAGAGGGCTGCCAACGATGGGCACACTGGTGCCATGAACAGACTGGCTGACTGTTACTACTTCGGCACAGGTGCCAAGCAAGACTTCCGCAAGGCTGCAATTCTTTTCCAGCAGGCCCTTGATGCCGGCTACACAGCAGCAGCGTGTGGGCTTGGAGATTGCTTCCTCAATGGGCATGGTGTTGACAAGGACACAACCAGAGCGGCAGAGTTGTATCAGATGGCCGTCATGGCAGGAGGCAATCCCAGTGCCATTCACAACCTGGGTGAGTGCTACTTCTTTGGAACAGGTGTTTGCCAGGACTTCCATGAGGCTGCCCTTCTCTTCCATCAATCCCTTGATGCTGGAATAACCAGGTCCGCCTTCTATCTTGGGAACTGCTACTTGAGCGGCCAAGGTGTTGACAAAGACGTCGCTAGAGCAGCAGAGTTGTTTCAAACTGCTGCTGATGATGGGCACCCTGAGGCCATGCACCAACTGGCCGAGTGCTACAACTCTGGCACAGGTGTTGGGCAAGACTTTCACAAGGCGGCTGTTCTCTTCCAGCAAGCCCTGGATGCTGGCAACATCAATTCAGCCCCTAACCTTGCATTCTGCTACTACCACGGCAACGGTGTTGACAAGGATGTCACGAGAGCGGCTGCCTTGTACGAGAGGAGTGCTAACGAAGCTGGGAATCCTAATGCAATTCACAACCTGGGTGGCTGTTACTACCTTGGTGAGGGCGTTGTGCAGGACTTCCACAAGGCTGCCGCTCTCTTTCAGAGGGCCCTTGACACTGGGCTTTGGCGTTCTGCAGAGGCACTTGGACTATGCTACAACAATGGTCTGGGTGTGGAAAAAGACACCAAGAAAGCTGTTGGGCTTTTCTACACAGCTGCTACAGTGTGTGGTGACATTGATGCAAAGTACAACCTGGGAAGGTGCTACCAACAAGGCAGTGGGGTTGGGAGTGTGGACATCAGAACAGCAGCAAAGTTCTTCAGACTCGCTGCCGCTGAAGAACTCCCTGAAGCACTGGAACAACTCAACATCATCTGTTCACCTGGGCTTTGAATTGGAGTACCGTATGTTGGGAAACCTTCTAGAAAACTTTTGTTGCCCAAATTTTTTTTCAGCCCGCCGAAAGTTTTCGGCGAAGATCATTTTCGCAGACCAGTGTTGTGGTTTTTGGTCCCGCAACGAAAGAAGGTTTCTCAACATACGGTACACCACTCCCAGAGTGATTTCATGCTGAGAATTAATTATCTCTTGCTTGTATCACAAAAGAAAGGCTTCTCTTTCTCTTTTTCACTTTGTACATTGGTTGGTGGACGCTATTGCCAGTTGGTAAAATAAGCCACATGTGTCAGTACACTGAACCAGTTGAACCCAAGTGGATTTGTTTGTTCAAAGTACAACTTCCATTCCCTCTCATCCGGGTATGCTGTTTGCTTGTCCTTGTACAGTGTGATGCTGGCCCACAGTGTCGTGCTTAGGTTGTCCAGTATTGTATCTCTGAGAATCACAGTTTTGTGGAATGAGGCTCTGTTGCTCGCAATGAGAGAGTGGTGGTAAAGTATGCTGAGGGTGGTAATGGATTGCTGTATGACTTCATGTGAACAGGGTGGTACATGTGTGAGGAATAGGTTCACAGAGGCATGGAATAGAGGTTCCGGAGTAACGGTACAAGAAGGAACACTGTATGTGCACGGAGGACTGTAGGTGCCGGGAGTGTTTGTGCAAGGAGGACTGTATGCACAGGGAGTGCTTGTGCAAGGAGTGTAAGTGCAAGGAATTGGATATGATTCGGAAAGATCATGTGAGTGCCGGGAGAGGTATGACATGGGTGTAGGTGATTTGGAGGAAGTGCGGCGGAGGTGCGGAGGTGATGGCGACCTTATTTGTAGTGATTGCATGTTGATTTGGAGGTTTTGGGCGTGATATCTAAGTGCGCGGGTTGGTGATGGTGAAGGAGAGGTGTTGAGTCTTGGTGATCTATCATCTTCTGAAGGGGAAGCGGATCGAGATGAATAGTCTTCTCGGCCGTTCTTGCGTTTTGAGTGAAGGTGAAATGGGGCTGTGGCAATCGTACATTCAGATGTAAGGGAAATAAGAAGTGTAACAGGTCCCCCCAAATGCTTTCTGTGTGGGGGTAAGTAAACCAAAAAGATAATTGTTTGGCATACACAGAGGATGTACATAAAGACCGCACAGTGAATGAATATTTTTCGACTGTTTTCTTTGTTTCTGTTGAGGGTTCTTCAACAATGCCAACATGATTTATCTCAACAACAAAGCCACTTTTCCTGTTACAGCTCCAACACTTTGCTTCTGTACTTGAACGTGTTACGATTATCTATAATTTCTGAATTTGGAATAGTAAAATAGGATATTGCATGTTAAAGGTATTATGAATCTTTGATATGAACAATAAAATAATTTTTAACAATTAAATTAAGAACGGGAGACCAAGTACCTTGATGTAATATATGTAGCCTTGAGCCTTCACGATCCTCAGTGGAGCCCTCCCTGCTCTCATCAACTGGGCCCCTTGACCGAGGTGGAAGTAGAGTGAAGTTCGGATCAAGAACAACCACCCGGCACTGCATCACCGATGCCTCAATCTCAGCAGACGATTTCCCACTCACACAGCGCCAATCTCTTGGCACAACAACATTCAACTATTGTATTGCATGATGTCAGTGAAATCAACATAAAGTGTTATTCAGGGTTTTGAAAACTATTTGAATATATTTTGTTCGAAAAAGATAAAAAAAAATAGTATAAGAAGGCACTAGGAAATATGAAAGGTGATAAACAATACCTTTGCCAGTGCACGTGGTACAATATGTGACGTTGATATAAACACCGTCGGCACCTCTATCATCTCCTCCTCCTGTTGCAAGTGCACGGCAAAACCTCGGGTGCGACACTACGATTATGGGTTCTCGTTGTATTCCAATGCCTACGCCGGTGCCGAATATTATTGTCCGCTCGCGTCCGCGTCCGCCGGGGTCACGCAACAAAAGAAAACAACGAAAAAACTTGGTTGATTTCGCGGATTTCGCGGCGATCTGGGGGTTCTCCGCTGTTGAAGTTTCCCTGCAACGTACGCGAAGGAGCTGGACATGATGCGATGTTGAGTGACACAGTGGAAACTGTACTTGTGGGTTGTGTTTGAATTGTTTTTTGTGTTTGTATTCTATGTTTGCTGTTTCTGTTTTGTGTTGGCCCAAGCTTTTTTTGGGGGTATTGTGGTTTTCTCTGTGTTGGTGAAAGGGGGAGGATGTGGTTTTCTTAATTACTCAGAGTCAGCACCGTTGTAGGATGGGTCGGAGTATAGGCACACATCATCCAGGTCAAACTTCTTCACGTCCATGTCAATCCTCACTTGCGCAAAGTCCGCGGTACGGCTGATTAGGCTCCCAATCCGGCCGCTGTCAGTGTCCCCTGATGCAACTATCATAACGCGGGCTCCGGGCTCGGCCGGCACCACAGTCTCCAGGAACTTGGGGTGAACATCCTCAATGACAATCCCGGCTATCTGCAGAACGCAAGAGTTCGGCGCCGGAACATCAACAATAAGGGCCTATTTGTGCAGTAAGGTTAGTTGGGATCATACAATAATAATAGGCTATTTTGTTGGTGAGTTTGTGAATTGGGTTTGGCGATTGTTATCGGCTTGAACGTGTCGTTGGGCTGGTTTTTGTTTTGGTGTTTGTGAGGTGCAGCCGGATTTGGGTGTTCAGAAGGGGGATTATAACCTTTTGTTTATAGTACTTCCCAACTTTTGCATTTGATTTGCTGACTACTCGGACAGTGAGGTTCGGTCTTACCCATCTAGTGTTATGCTTTCTTGTCTTTACTGGTGGCTTTGGTGCTGTCGCGCTAGCAGGTGTAGTTACCGCGACCTTGGTGTCGGCATAGCCCATAGCAATCTTTGTGGCAGCAGGAGCAGCACGGGCGGCTTGTTCCGCTTCTTGTTGCTCTCTTTTCTGTTGTTGCTGCCGTTGCTCCTTCATGTATGGTGCGTTCATGAACGCCTTCTCTGCACGTACTTTATGCACAAACGCGAGCGCTGGATGATCATCTGCCAGTTGTCGAAGATCTACAACTGTGATATCATCCCTCGACACCCATACTTCAGTGGCACCAAGACTTTTTACCTTCTTTTTGCCCTGCTCTAGGTTGTCGAGCCTCACCAGTACTTGACCAGCAAGTCCACTCTCTTTAACTACTGCAAACTCTCCCATCTTCTCACCATTCAGAAAAGCAACAAGGACTCCTCTCTCCAGCTCTTCTTCACTTCCACCTTTGCCCTTCTTAGCCATCTGAGCTTCTCGTTTCTGTAATGCCTTCAGCTTCTTTATTTTCTCAGCTACTTCAGGTGAGCAACCCAAACCAAGCCGGTATCCAGCGTGCTTGTGAGGTTCAGGGGGTTCTACGGGGCCGTCATGATTTTTACCTAATCCAGTGCCGGGTTTCCAACCCATTCCACGCAAAGCAGCTTCTCCAAATGCTTCTATCGGTACACGGTCATAAGACTCTGGGTCCTCATCTTCCACTGATGTGAGACAAAATCATCTCGTAGAGAAGAGATTCCATACCTGGCCGACACTCAACGTCATATCTGAAGCGCTCATCGTCATTTTCGATAGTATCCAAGCCCTCGATTCTGTTATGCATCATCTCAGCAAGTAAGCCGGTGGTAACTCCAACCGTTGGCCTCTCTGTAGCCATTGCTTTATCAACGATGCAAGACGGAGTGTCATCAGTGGCATGAGGTCCTCCCTCCGCCAAATCAGCCGCAACCGTTGTAGCAGCTTCCATGTTTAGCGGGACTGCCGTTTCAGTGTGCGCTACAGGCTCCGCAGGAAGCTCCGGTTGCAGCTGCGAGTAGTGCGCCGTAAGCAACTCAGAAGAAGAAGAAGTAGTAGAAGAAGAAGAGGGAGCATCCGGCCTAGCTTCCCCACCATCGCCACGTCCTTCTCCATCACCATCAACTAGAACAACAGGTGTATCCTCGTTCTGTGTGGTTCCACCACCACCGCCACCATTGGTGGGCACCCAGCCCGGCTTCCGCGAACCCCGCACCACCCCCACCATCGCGTCGCCTCCTCCTCCCCCCGGCTGCTGGCCGTCTCCGCCCCCCTCCCCGCCTCCTCCTCCATCGCTCCTCGCCTGCGCCGCAGTTGCTGTTGCGCAGCTGCTGGCGGCGCCGCCCCCGCCTCGCTTGGAGGGGTGGGTGGGGACGGCGCACTGGTCGGACAGCGGGATCACGAGGGGCTCGGCGGCCGCGGCGGAGGCGCCCCCGGCGGCCCGCCAGTCGCCCCCGCTCACCGACACGATGTACTCCCTGTCCCCGGGGCGCCGCTTCCTCCTGGTCCACCCGTCCTCGCCCTCCTCGTCGTCGTCTTCGCTCGGCGCGTCGTCCCCGCCGGAAGATGACCGGTGGCCGTGACTGCGATTATGGGTTGTGGCGGTGGTGGTGCCGCTGGTACGTCGCGACGAGGAGGACGACGAGGTGGTGCTGCGTGTTGTGGATGTCGACGTCGGTGTTGGCCTGTTGGACGCGGGCTTGATGGTGAGTGTGGTCCTTGCTGTTGGTTTCGCGGCGGCGGCTGAGGACCTCGAAGTGTCGCCTCTATCCCTGGCGTTGCTCATCGCCTTTTTGGTAATTTTCCTCGTGCTGATTGGGTGACCAGCTAGCTGGAGCTTGGGGAATTTTCTGTCGCCAGTCTAAAACACGGGACACTCACGATGCGCCAATGCGCCAGAATTTCCGTGGTGTGAAAGGTGCACAGGTCGCTCTTCGCAAAACACATTCTCGTCAGATTTATTCTTCCGTTTGGTGATGCTCAACACAACTGCGCTCGGTTGCGACACTCAAAGTAGCAACAGCAATAATGGTCATCTAAAAGTGTCTCAAGAAGAACACAGAGTAACGGGCCCACCTGAAGCAGCTCATTCCCCACAGTTGTCAACGACACCAGTTACCGCACTCCCCATGGGTGACACAACAAAAAGCAGTTCGAGCTCACCCCCAATTCCACTGCCTTCTCAGTCACAACACTCAGTGTGTCCACCATCAGCACCCTCACGCCACCCAGC
>JAHLWZ010000375.1:5401-18092 GCA_020536535.1 Pelomyxa schiedti | reverse complement strand
GTGGCGTGGGTTGTGCCTTGGAGGCTTCGGTTTGCCTCCTCCATATTTTGGTCATTTTTCCCCTCATCAGTGTGACGGGGCTGTACAGGCTGTCATACATCATCGATGATGCCCCTTCCCGGTCGAGATTAGCAGAAAAGCTGTTTTGATGTGGCCTCGTTCGCTTTTTTTAAGACAACTCTGGCGTTCCAGGATAGACTTTTTTTCAAGAGGAAAAGAACCTGTGGGATTTTATCTGGTGACCACCCACAGAGATGGAGAAGAGAATCGAAGATGTTTCAGGATCAACAAGAGTTGCTGTGTTGCTGTTGTGGAACACGCAGATCACACCACCACCTCCAAACAGGTCGCTTGGGTAAAACTCCCCCAAAGTGGTGATTGAGCGAAAAGGGGTGGACAGGTCCCTGTTGCCATCAAACACACTCTGTTTTCTCTTTGTTGTGTGAACACCAAAGAGCCCATACCCAATGTCAAAAACAGCAGAATAGGTGGGATGAAAAGCACATGGAATCTCTGACACCACGCAGCCCGATTTGACACTGAACAGGGAGACAACTTTATCCCCCAAGTCGAGTGGAACGATGTAATCATCACGCTCTGGGATTGGTAATGCCTGAGACTGATAATAACAAGGCTGCAGCTGCGGGACTTTCCAGGACCTAGTCACCACCGCCATCATAGGACCCATGTCGCTGGTTGGCGTGGTGCGTGCATTCCAGCTTTGCTCCAAATCAGCCACCACAAGGGCCCTCTCACCAGGATTCGCAGAATACACCAGTGCCACGACTTCGTTTTCGTTTCCTCTGTCCCCAGCACAACATCAGTCATCAGCTTCATCCACCTGCACTGGACAGCCGGCCCGACGCCCATCCCAATCCGCGGGTCAGAGAAATACAGCCTCATGCCAACATCCACCTCGAGGCCGTCGAGCCTCCACACCACCAGCTCCCTGCTGCCCGTCCACCCGTCGCCCACGTCGCTGACCAGCCACCTCCTGTTCACGTGAACAGCGTCGCCGACCTGCGTGCTGTCCATCGCCCCGCCGTGCCTCACCTGGTGCCGCACTTGCCCGGTCGCGGTGTCCCGCACCTGCGCGAGCCTGCGCCGCTCGTACACGGCGGCGGAGGCGCCAGAGGCCCACGCCGCGAGGCGCCAGCCGTCGCTCGGGGCAGTGACGACGCGGCAGGTGGTGCCGAGGGTGTGGGAGACGCCCACCACCGCCGTCACGTTGTGGCCCTCGACGTCGTGGCCGGCGACGGGGGCGTCGGCTACGCGGCCAAAGTGGACGGCCACGTGGGTGGTGGGGAGGACGTGGCGGGAGCAGACGAGGTGGAGCAGCGGGGGCGTGAGGAGCCTGGCCCAGCTGGCGGCCCCGCACCGCGGGGAGCACGACGCGGCCGCGAGGGCGATGCACTGGCCCGGCGCCGTCGGGGCGGTGGTGCTCATGCCTGGTGCGCCGGTGGTGCTCATTGTGTCAATCGCCTTTCTCTGCAGTTGTTTTGGGTACTCATTGTCTCCAAGAAACACTCTGAGTCTTAATCATTCCTGGCCTAACTTTCTGAATCTACGAACAGGGAAAGAAGTGTTTATTCTACAGAGCTTACTGGCAATTAAGATCTTAATGGCCTCTGTGCATATGTGTCTAAGAGAGATCCAACTGCAAGTGAGCAGTAACCACAGCACCAGTGGGGACATAGAGGGCACACACCGAGGCGTGGGTGCCACCAAGGTAGAACCCGACCCTGACGGCCCTGTCTGCTGTTGGGCCATGCCCGGGTGTCTCAACATAGAGGTTTCCAAGCCTCCTGCAGCCTGGCTCTGTCACAAGCATGGGGACTGTGGCTGTGGGCCAGCAGTATACGTTGAGGTTGATGGACTGGGTCTCCTCATCCAGTGGGTACAGTGTAATCTCACAGGGCACGTTGTATGCTGTCCTGGTGTTTCTGGTGATGATGGTGGTCCAGACATTGTCGATGTAGTCCCTGCCTCTTTGTGAGAACCTCTGGGTTGCATTATGGAAGGCTGGATTGAATGGAATTGCAGTGGCCAGTCCGTAGCTGCAAGGGGCGATGCGGAACTGAATGTGTTCCTCATTGAATGCAAACTGCAGAGCACCTTCCATGACAGCACAGTCAGGAGCGGCCGGCCGGATCAGGTCCAGTTCCCCTGGTATTTCCAGCTTCTGCAGCTCTTGGTAAAGTACCTCAGAATTGGCAAACCCACCAACCAAGAAGATGTATCTCAGCCCTGTGACTTGTGACATTGCGTTCCTCACATCGCTGACCACAGAGCCGATTACTGCTGAAACGCAGGGTGCCATAGAAGCAGGCGCCATTTTGTATATTTCTTTCCCTAAAGGAAATGAATAAGGCATAGTCCTGGTTGGTGTAAACTGCTCCTTATTTCCCTAAATGTGTTGGTGAAAATTCACGTAAAAAAAAAGAGGACAATACCTCGATTGCTTGTGACAAGGTCAACCAATCCTTTGATGCCTCAAGACTGCCTGTAGGGCAACTGGTCTCAGCATAAAGCTGGAGGAGGATGTTTCTGTCAATATTTGTGGAACCATTCATGCTGCCACAGGGAGGTGCAAGCTCGGAGACTCCAGAAGCCAGCACTTCATGTGCAGTGATATCAATTGTACCACCTCCTGCATCGACAACCAAGTACCTTGAGTAGCGCAGTTAAGCAATGGATGGGCAATAATCATTACCTGGAGCCTGGGTGCAAGCCAAGGTATGCCATCTTCTTTTTGCAGGACAAGGAGGCTGCTTCCGGTTCCAAAGCAATTCTAATATTGGTATTGGCAGGGTTTGTCATCCCCGCTTCCCTTGCAGCATCTAGCATTACCTGCAAAATGTAAATTACGTAATTTTTCCAGTTGGGATTAGGTACCTGTTTGGCCGGTTCATCCCAGATTGCCGGAACAGTCACCACCCACAGAACATCATGGGCTGAGAGGGCCCGGCCCTGTGATTTGAGCTCCTCCATGAACCGGTTCTTGATGTGCCACAGTGTTATTGCCATAATCTTTGCAATTTTAGCAGTGACACTAGACCCTGCTGCTTGGCACAGATTTCTCCCTCCCTTTGTTGGATCCAATGCCAGCTTATACCTCTCAAATACAAGCCAATCATCTGGACTCTCTAGGGGAAAAAAACCAATTGTTGGAAAACGAAAAAAACAGTATTACAGTACATAAAACAAAAAAAAAGCACAAACCAAAATAAGCCACCGTTGCCGCCTTTCCAAGTCTCACATCCAGTGCCTCAGGCGTCGAATTTGACCGCACTGCCAACGTCGATTTTGTCTTCTGGCACTGCAAACAAGATCCCTCCCACGGCTTATTGTAAAAGATCCTGTCGCGGTCTTCCGCGAAGCAGTAGCAGTAGCCCGTGCACGACGTACCGATGTCAACGGCACACGCGACGCCAAACGGCTGGGGGCACGTCGCCGATGTGGGTGTCGATGCTGCCATTTGTTTGGTAGCTATAACAATGGGATGGCTTGTGGGTACAAAAAATGTGTACGGATTTGTCTTTTCCCGTGGCGAAAACCTGTTGGTTGTTTTCGTTGAAGTGATCACTCCTCTAGTTGGGCCAAAATTTGCTGACAGGTGATGGCCCTTGGTGAGGGTATTCAGTGGTCACTGCTCATTGTCTCAGGGTCAATGCATGGCAAGGGAATAGCCGGATAGAACTCTTGTTTTGATACACCTTCAATTACTGCTGGCAGTATCAGCTGTACAGTTGTTGCTCCCTAGAAAGAAGGTTAAACGCGGTTCAGAGGTTGTGTGTACAAACAGAGGTATTCCGGGGAGTGTCATATGTCAGTTGTGGATCACGTAAAACCATAAACTTGCTTTCATTGTAAATCTGTTGGCAAAAAAATTCCATCTCTTCAGTGAATTGTGTCCCCTTTTGAAAGAAATGTATAACTTCAAGGTGGAAAGGTTATCTACCTGGGACCGCAGGGGTGCGATAATTTGTTTGCCGAGACTATCAGAAAACAGAACAGAATGATGCTTTTGACACCATACTCGTAAGTCAGCATGTGCAGAAGGAGATTTAGATACTTCTTTAGGCAAACCCATAAAGTACTTGTCAATTGCTTGTGAGACCTGCTCAAAAATGTAATTTGTATAGAGCACCACAAGCTGAACTTGGCCAGTTTCTTTCAGCTGTTCCAATAATGCTCTAAAGTCCTGCAACGCCAAAACTATTAGTGCCTGTACATGTACTGTATTGCGCCTACCGTGTTACGGTATGCCGCCATCATAGTGTGCATGGTCGAATCCCTCGGGAACTGGTCAGGGGGAGCAGGCCTCCCTACTCCTCCAACAATCGCTGTTTGATGCGTTTTTTGTTCTGCCTGTGGTTGTGATTGGGATTGTGTTGGCGGTGATAGTGGGATTTGTAGTGTTAGTCGGGGATTCTGCTGCTGCTGCTGCGGCGGCGGCTTATTAGCGAGTTGTTCGGCCAAATCGTGGCACCTTATGTTGAGGGCGTCAAGAGCGTCGAGGGCCGAGCTGGCCGTGCCGTGCAATTTCTGGATGCACGAAGTCAGGACCTCGGTGTACGGCTTCCTTACGGCGCAAACGGCGCAGCCCCCCAGTCCCAGTCCCGCCGACGGCGGCGGCTGCGACTGCTGCTCCTCGCGCTCCGCCAGCAGCGCGTCCACCGTGCGGCGGAGTTCCGCTGCCTCGCTCTGCAGAAACAGGGCGTACTTGCGCCACGAAACGTGCGGGGGAGGCGGGGGCGGGCTGCCGCCGCCGCCGCTGCTGCCGGAGCTACAGCTGCTCGACGCCGACGCCGGCGCCGAGGACGCCCTCGATGACGACGCCGCGGATGGTGGCGCCCTGCTCCTGCCTCCTTCTCCTCCTCTTCCCTTGTTTGACCCCCTTTTCGTCTGCTGCGCTGGCTGCTGTGGTGGGATCACCGGCAGAGCTGGCGGCGTCGTGGGGGGCGGCAGCAGCACGGTGCCGAATGGTGGGGCAGTCGTGGAGGGGGCAGGAGCAGGAGGATCGGGGGTCGGAAACGAGAAGACGGCCGGGAGAGCCGTAGACGGCGGGCTGAATGTGAACGGACCGCCACTGGCGAGGCCTAACACCCACTGCGGCTGTTGTATAGGAGGAGGAGCCGGGGCCACAGTGGTGGCGGTGACTACAGGTTGCTGCATTCTTTATGTTCGAGAGCGGTTCTCGTAAGAGCTTCGATGATAGCGGAAAAAATTCGATCAGTCTCGTGTGTCTTCTGAATGTCGCAGAACAACGCGTTGACGACACTTTCTAACTTCGCGTCGTCGCTGTTGGGCGACATTAAATTTGATCTCGCTGGCCTGTGTGTCCCTTTTTTTTTCTTTTTTTTTTTCTCCCCCTTTTCCCTTCGCCCAAGTTGACTTGAAGTCACTCACTCACACGTGTGCGTCGACAGGCAATTGAATGTCACACTGGCTATGAATAGGATACAAGTGAGAAGGCAGAAGAACGTGGAGTCAATCAAAAAAAGCAAAAAGGAAGTGGCTGAGTTGCTGGCGGAAGGCAAGGACGAAAAGGCCAGAATCAAGGTGAAGATTATTGCACACTCGATATGAATAATACTAGTTTGATTCTTGGTATCATTATTAATATACTATTCCCGCTCCACTCTAAGACCGGCGCCATCGTGGTTGAAGAATATATGACTGATGTACTGAACGTGGTAACGCTATCGTGCCAGCAATTGCTTGGGAGAGTGGACCTCATTGGAACCAAGTTTTCTCTTTTTTTGGAATAACCATTATTGCTAACGTGAAAAACAGGGGCAAGTGCGCAGCTGATCTCCGGGAACCATGTTGCACAATAGTCTATGCAGCCCCGTATCTCGATGACCAACCTGAATTGATGAAAGTAAGCTCATTTCTCATGTATTTTTTTCCCTTGAAGCAATCTCTGGTGACATACTCTTCCAGGTTCGTGCTATGCTTCTCGCCAGGTTTGGAAACAAGTTCCCCAATGAATGTGTTGAAGATACGGCAATAAGTCCTAAGGCATCCAATACCAAGGGAGAGTACGCTAATTGTAACAATTAGGTAGTCACTCGGCTCAAACGAGAGCCACCAGACACATCTCTTGTAAACTGCTACATTAGTGCTATTGCAAAAGAAAACAATATCCCTGGTTATGACACCTCTGTATGATGAACCACTCAGCTCTTTCTGTGGTTTTAACAGTGATAAAGAGTTTGATACCTGATGATTTATTTCCAGATTTGCTTCCACCTCAACAACCACCACAACTCCCGGAACTTGGGCCCCCACCATCCTTTGATAATACCTTTTCTGCGGTATGTCATTCTCTCTGGTTTCTTGTGTTAACAGCATGCTCCTAGACAGATCCCTCAAAATGCTCTGCTCGAGGTCCTGGTCTTGTCGATGGAGTGGCAGGCTCAACTTGCCAGTTCTTAATTGAAGCCCGAAACCCCTTGGGGCAACCACAGACACATGGAGGTGATAAGTTCGCCGTTTATGTCAGTGGGCCGGAAAACACAAGGATTTACGGGCAGGTTGTTGACAACAACAACGGGACTTACTCTGTGTCGTACCAACCCCCTCTCAGGTTGTTTTCATTTTGTTCCTTAGGTTTTTTACACATTTCAGTGGTGGGTATGCCATTGCCGTTCACTTGGGTCAAACTCCTATTGGGGATGGAAATCCCTACACTCTATTTATCCGGAACAATGAAGTTTGATACACTACTATTCTTCTTTTTGTCTAACAGTGAAAAAGCCCACAACTGACCCCCGTAATTGCACGGCGTCAGGGGACGGCTTGGGCTCCCCTTTCACCAATCAGCTTACATCTTTCACTATTACTGCAAAGGATGCCTCCAATACTCCGAGAACAAAAGGAGGGGATACCTTCAAAGTATATATAGCCGGTCCTGCGGGAATCAAGATGCTTGGTACAGTTGTCGATAACAACAATGGAACCTATACTGTTCAATATACCCCGCCAAAGCCGTCAGTTCTTCTTTTCACAAAAAACCAAATCTAATATGAAAACTAGTGGTGGATATGCCATTGCAATTCACTTGGGAAATGTACCAATAGGAAATGGAGCACCCTTTGAAGTATTTGTGAAAGACCCTCCAGTGACAGTTAAAGATGTGCCACCAAAAGAAGGTAACTTTTTGGTTCATGAACAGAACACTTACTCTGCAGATCCCTTGCTGGCAAGGTTGAATTCCATCAAGGTTACTGCAGTGCAAGCACGACCACAACCTGCTCCTCCCGCCCCAAAGCCAGCACCTCCTCCAGTTGTTGTGGTTCCCAAGGTATTTCTCTTTATATTTATTCTTTCTTACTGGTACAGCACGGCAAAATTATTCCCAGTAAAGTTGGGCCAGGTGTTATTTTTGACAACGGAACTGGGTATATGAAAGCCGGAATGGCTGGAGAGGCTGGACCACGCTGTTGCTTTCCTACTGTAATAGGAAGGCCAATGTACCGACAAAATATGCCAATGCTTTCAGAACATTTGTATATATCCACACTCCTCGAAGTAATTTAAGTTTCATTTAGGTATGTTGGAGAGGAAGCCAAAGCAAAGAAGGGAATTCTTGCTCTTAGATTCCCCATCAATCATGGCATTATAACGAACTGGGAGGATATGGAAGCTGTCTGGCACCACACTTTTTTGGTAGGCACTTGTCAATTTACATTTTAGGGTAACCTTCCAAGAATGAAATAAGAGTCGACCCAACGCAACACCCTGTCTTCATCACAGAGCCAGCCTTGAATCCACGGGTGATCTTTCCTTCTTTTTTGTATTTCACGTATCGACCCTAATGCAGGACAGCAGGCACAAACTAGCTGAGGTCATGTTTGAGAAATTTGGTGTACCGGGCCTCTATGTCTGTCCGCAAGCAATTCCTTCTCTTTTTTCTGGTGGTCGAACAACAGGAGTTGTTCTTGACGCTGGCGATGGAGTATGAAATTCCTTTCACCACATTTCATTAATTCTTCAAAGGTTTGCCATACTGTTCCCATTGTAAACGGCATTCCCGTGAAACGTGCAATACAAAGACTAGAAATAGGAGGCCGTGACATAACAAGCTATTTAGTTACATTACTTACCGAAGATCACGTTTGTCTTCCTACGTTATGTGCATCTCTAATCATCCAACAATAGATTCACCTTGGCTCTACAAGTGCGGAACGTGACATTGCTCGTGATATTAAGGAAACTACTTGTTATATTCCTCTCAACTACCAGTTGGAACTGAAAAAACCGCTGGACAGACTTGTAACAGCCTACAGGATGCCTGATGCAGAGGTCAGAGTGACTTACCTTTCCATAACAGGGAAAATTAACATAAACCAGGTTGTTCATGTAACCAAATCCCGTTTCATGTGCGCAGAGCCGTTATTCAATCCAACATTGCTTGGGAAAGACACCTTGGGACTCCCTGTATATAATTACATCCGCACCCATTCTCCTGCCCTGATATTTCTCAGCAAATGATACTTGAGAGCATCAACGGCGTGGATTCGAAGGACAGACAATCAATGCTACCTAACATTGTTCTTGCCGGAGGCACTTCCCTGTTTACCGGTATTCTAATCACTTCCCGCAACAAACACACCGCCAACAATTACCCCAAAAAGGATTCAGAGAAAGAATCGAGCAGGACCTAAAGCAGATGATGACTCCGCAAGACCGCGCATTAATGAAACTATTTGCGCCGGAAAACCGCAAGTTTTCCGTGTGGCTCGGTGCTGCCCAAATGGCTGCCAACCACGAGACCTTCTGTAACCTCTGTGTATCCAAAGAAGAATTCACTGAGAAAGTATGTCCCATACAAACAACTAAAAGTAAACGCACAGACAACACAAAGCACTTTACTGTTTCAACAAACACAATAACTAACGCAACAAAACCAGGGGGTGGAGTTATGCATGTCCCAGTTCGATTTTTGAATTGCCCAACAACGCCTCCCTCTTCAGCTTGGCTATTCCACGAAGCCATCACAAGTAAAACAAAAAGAAAGAATGACAAGACGATACACCGTACCGTTTCACTTTTTTGGGTTTTTCCTATGTGTTCTTTCGTAAGAGAGTGACATGACGAACCAAGGGATGCGGAACCTTGTGTGGAATGGCGACTACTGTTGCAAGTTTCGGAATGTTGATGTTGGGGCTTGGAATTGTACTGACTCTGTACAACGCCATATCATTTATAGGTCGTGCCATTGTTATTGCAGTGAGATGGTGTTTGGGAGAGCGAGCCAGTAATAAATGATAAAGCTAATGGGGTTTGCGTTTCCCTCTTTCTAAGTTATACTAGGATTCAGTGGGGAGTATAGCGGGAAATTATCCCCGACGGGGGCATACTGGATGCTTATTATTGGTGTCTGGGGACCTGAGGCTTTGCGTTTATTGGGGTTGATTGTGTGGAAGCGGAGTATGTTTTTTGTAGCATTCACAGAGGACCACACATGCAAGGTATCATCTCCGTATCCAGTTCGCTTCTAAGTGCCATCTAAGCATTGCAGTTATGTTGTGCATCCAAAGCTCCAACAGACTCAACCAGGAAGTGGGTCCCTGTAGTGGCCAGTTTTATTATTATAATATACCCTTGGATTATGATCGGTGTTGCCGCCATTGACTTACTGATAATGCCAAAGGTAGTTTTCCTTCAAATACATATGTGATTTTGTACACTTTCAACTAACCGTTATTACTCTACTTTAGGGTGCTGATGTTAGAATCCCTGCTGGGCCACAGGTTGTATCCACAATCTATCCTGCCTTTTGTTTTTCTTGTACCTTTGCCTCCATGCATTATTGTATGTCCCTTACTCCTAGTTAATAAACTACTTGTTTCCTTTATTATTCTATGCTTATTATCCAAAGCATCCATTGCCGAACTTGGTGGATGCAGCCGCTCTTGCAGAGTGTGGAGAGGCCGAGTACTTGCATGGATTACATACACAATGACCAAGTTCTTCTATCACCACACTTGCGACTTTTTCCCAGAATCTGAGTCCGCAGTGGACTTTACTAGTGCCAGTGGCTACGCGTCACTTTAAAGTGAAAAACATGAGTGTATTTAACCCCAATCCTCAGGTTGGTTCTGAATACAAAGTGATTTCTTTATGCGTTTCCACAGTGCCACAATGCCGTCGCCACTTTGAGTGTTCACAGTTCTATGGCTAAAAGTTAGAAGAAAAAAAAAAGGCATGTGGGCACACTGTAGCTGTAGGCTCCGGCTGGTCGCCAGCCGCTGGGGAAAATGGGTTAGGTCTCAATAAACTAAAGAATTCCTAAACCTTGACAATTTCCTTTGCCTGGTGGTTTTCTGCACCCTTGTTGTTTCCAACCAGAATCAGTTCACAGCAACTTGGACTAAACCTCAAAACTTCTGAGACCCATTGGATCAGATCTTCAGCAGAGCCCACACTCCCGGTGTCATACACCAGGAGGCAGACAGCACTATTGCGGTAGTGAACACCTAGAAGGTAAGGTCTTGGGTGGTGAACAACAATGTGGGAGAGCAGCTACGCACTGGAAGGATCCTCATTGCTGCCGGGAACGTCCCACTTGGAGAGTTTAGGAATTTGATTTGATGGAAGGAACCATACTAGGCTAACTTTACAATTAATGTCAGATAGTGTCATCCCCCCCTGCCAGAGCGGTAGTGTTAACATTCAACAAATAAAACTGAAAAGAACACTTGAAAGCTGCGGAGTTCTGGGAGTGTTGGTGTTTCACTGTTTATTCTCAGCAGGTGACGGAACAGTGACGTCTTCCCAACGCCGCGACCTGTGTATCACCCCCAAGTCAATAACCAAGCATCATCACCAAAAAAAAAAAATCGAGGCCACATCACCGCCAATGATGATGACTTTATGCTCGACTAATACTCCGTCTCGGTGTGGACTTGGCTCCATACACACCCGTAAAGTGTCTTTGTCTATGAGGCCTCCAACCACATCGTCGTCGCTCAGGTAGTCATTGTGTC
Organism: Pelomyxa schiedti; assembly: GCA_020536535.1. Taxonomy (NCBI): domain Eukaryota; phylum Evosea; order Pelobiontida; family Pelomyxidae; genus Pelomyxa; species Pelomyxa schiedti. The sequence continues at coordinate 7,092 of JAHLWZ010000375.1, read as the reverse complement.
GCTTTAGGATGTAAGGAGCTCGGCTGCCGGTGCAACCAAACTGTGTTTGTCCCATGGGACGAACCGGAAAGTTTAGCTGATTAATGATTTTTAGGGTAAGTCTAATGCATTGTGAACGTGAACGAAAAATTTTCGGTTCTGCAGAAAGCTCAAACATTGAATCACTCAGTTGTGTTCCCAATCGTTTGGCTTGTTGTTGTACCCTTCATTTTTTTTTTGGCGTACATCACAGGTTTCCAGAATTGATGGCGCGATTGCATCACCTAGAGCGCAGCCGTGTTGGAGTGTTGGTGCATGGGTGTTGTGTGGGAGCTGGGCACGTTGGCACCTGGGCTCGTGGGATGTTTTTTTGTGTAGTTTTATGTCGCAAGAAAAAAAATATTTTTTTTATTGAATCCTTTCTTGTTTCCCAACTGAGTGATTCAGCTGGGAACCAGCACAACCAAAAAACCATTTTTTTTGTCAGCTGGCATTTCCAGAACGGAAACTTTTGTTTTATCGAAGCTGGCGATTTATCAAAAGCTGTTGCGTGAAGCCGATTTCTGCCAGATGGATGCGAAAACGCTGATTAATGATTTTTAGGGTAAGTCTATTGGGGTCAGGATGATCGGGTCGATAGTGGCGGTTTTTGTTGCTTGCGTTTTGGACGCTTCTTATTGACCTTGTGTTTCGTTATTAGTTTGAGAGAACGGGAAGAGCAATGGCGTACCGGGTTTGCTTTTGCTGGCGGAGATGTGAGAATTTTTGGCTTCTTTGGTATAGTTGGTTGCACCATTTGTGTAGTGTTCTGCTGGCAGTTAGAAGAACGAAAAGTAAAGAGCGATTACCGTTTGTGTATTAGCCAGCGGCACACTAAAAGGAATATCAGTACCGGTATCATGTAATTGTGGGGGAAATTCAAACCGTTTAGGCTTGCCGGTTTCTGGCGTTGTACTGGGTGTTGGAGTATCACCACCTGAGCCGCGTTTTCTTTTTTGTGGGCAATTCTTCTGTGGTGTTTCCTTGGTGGAGTCCCGTTTCTTCTTGGTTGGGGAGCTTGTTATTGTTGTAGTACTTGTTAATGCCGATACTGACGGCGTTTCACTGGGCTCTGCTTGTTTCACCGCAGAAATTTCCGTGGCCTGCGTTCAAAGTTTAAACGAAAGTTGGAGATAAACAGAGCGTACCTTGGCTTCCACAATTTGTTGTACAACAGCTTTTTGGTCGACTTGTGTTGAAGGGAGGGCTTCTTTAATGGACGTTGGTTCTTGTAGCGCCACCGGTGCAGTTATTGCCGGTGATGACTGAGGTGTGGAATGAGTTGGAAGAGCAGAGCTTTCTTCGGGAACCAAGTTTCCAAGGAGAATCTCTTCTATTCTGGTTGCGGCACTCTCTCTGCCTGTGTGCCACCCGATCTTTGCTTTTGCTTTTTCAAGAAGTTCTGTGGCGGACTTATCTGAGTCGATGGAACCCACTTCAGGCAGTGGCGGTGGCTCATACACCCTTATATGAAGGAGAAGTTCGGCAATCTGTTCACCACTTTCAATGCGCTCTTGCGTGAGTTTCTCTTCGAGCTCAGTTACAAGGACTCGTAGCTGCTGCTTCCCCAAGTTAGCTTCCTCCAGTGCTTTTTGGAACTTCTCGTTATCGCACTCCAACTCACCCACTCTCAACTTAAAATCATTCAGCACAGCAATTTCCGCTGTCAGTTT
>JAHLWZ010000374.1:7913-21164 GCA_020536535.1 Pelomyxa schiedti | reverse complement strand
TAGAAGCAGTCAGAGTAGCCAATCTCTGCCTTGGCAGCTTTACTGCACTTGTCCATGGCAATGTCCTGAGAGTAACCACCATGTACAGCCACCATTGTCTGCAATAGTTTGTTTGTCTCACTTTCATTACCTTCTGAGTGAGACCTATTCATATGCAAGTATTGTGACAGGCAGCTGGTGCAAATGGATAAGGAATCGATAAAGAATTCACATGTTGAATCTGGACTTCCAAGGAAACAATTTGTTGCAACAGCTAGTAAATTATCCCCTCGCCTCAGGTTTCTACTCCTCTGAATCCTTTCTGCTCCCATTACCACCAAAACGAGTGTGTTTTGTTCGTGTCTTGGATCCACAGTACGAATCATCATAAGGTGAGTTTCACCAGCTCCATCAACAGCAACAGGACCTGTATCACCCCTCTGGTATTGAGTTTTTGAGACCAGTATACCATCTCTTCTGATTTGAATTGGGTGAACACCTGGCATTTTGCTCAGATGGCACATAACCTTGGAGAATGATTCAATGGGAAGGAGCTTAAGGCAGAGGAGACACCCAGAGGCATTGGTGTCATCACCACATAGCTTGCAGAACTTATCAACAAGAGAGGAGTGGGAGGAGACTGAAGGAAGCTTGGAGAACGAGAAGTGTGGCTGGTTGTTGATGCTGTTCACCAGCACTCCCACTTGCAAAAGGACACTGGTCATATCAGTGCCGATGTGATGATCGTGCAGGTGTTTAATTGTGTATCGCTGCAGGGATTCCAATGGTGACTCACTTGCATCAGAGGGAATTAGATGTATCTCGACAGGCAGCAACTTATTGGTGTCATTGAACCAGGATGGATCCAAGGCAACAATGTCATCTTCCATTCTTTGAGAAGCAGCATTGTGCCTCAAGTGAAAAAGGGCACCAATGTCAGAGAGCCAGTCAAAGCACAGCCTCATTTCCTCCTCCTCAGCTGCTTGGCTCACCTTTCGCGCGCATCTTCCCACCCCACAGTCATGTGCAATTCTAGCAAGCTGTGACCACTTCACTGCACTTGCTTTGACAGTACCCAAATGAGCACGAAATCTGGCCCAGGTTTGTGGGATGTTGTATTTGGCTTTGTGGGTACTTTGTATTGCCCCTGCAATGGACGGAATGATTGACTTGTGCTTGGAGGGGGTTAAGTTGTGTGGGTGCCATGAAATCCCAAACCCAGTTTCTGGGTCAAGGATAAAATAGCCAAGGATGTTAATTCTGCTTTCCCACCGAGACTTGATGGTCCTGAAAAGCTTCCCGTCAAAGTACTTTGTCCTAGTTCCAACTAGGAGCACTTGGGGTTTGTGAGAGTGTGGACGATAACACAGAGGATTCATCTTGTTTCTGTGGCGTGAACTGATTTCGTTTATCCAGAAATCCAAGTTAGAAATCTGTGTTTGTGATGATGGATCAAAAGCAAGCATGAAGACTGAGTCACTGAAAAAGAAACATGGATTAAATGGGTTCCACTCATTTTCTGTGTCCCCTCCACCTTGTTTTTTCGATTATCCAAAAATTAGACAGAATCAAATACAGACCTATTTCCCATGCTGAGCACAGGTCAGAAAGTGGAGGTTTGGATGTGTTCCACAGCTTGAAGGCTTTGTGCACTTGGATAACTGGGGGAGCTTTGGTGGTGGAGATCTTCACAGTCGCTTTGACTTTGTTCTCCATCAGGCATTTCAGCAGTGCCACTTTTTCTGGGGAAGGGCCCCCAAGCATAACAAAAACAATTCTGTTGGGTGCCTCTTCAGTGATTACCTCATCACCAAACGACAGGAAGAGTTTGAGGAATGACCAATCTGGTGAATTGCTGGATTTTGGGAGGTAGGTTGGTTGTTCTGGGTGGAACCTCATTCCCCCAACCCTTGGACGTAGGAGCCACTCTGGAATTCCATGGCTCTGAACTTCTTTAGAGTGTAGCACAACACCACGACAATGAATCCCTTCCAGTTGTGGCACAAACCTTGAGTGAAGTGGCACTTGCAGTTCTGACTCAAGAAAGAAGTTTGATAAAACAAGCTCATCCACAGCAGGCCAGTTCTCAGCTTGAAACCAGAGTGGCAACAAGCTTTCAAATACAGTAGCAGACTTCAAATTGTATGATGATAATACTAAGCGAACTAACGGTCGGAGGTGTAGGCAGCTCATCTTTGTGACTCCAATCAGTCCTTCCTTTGGAAATGATAGTGCCTCCAGGAAACAAGATGACAAACACGTTCTTCGGCACTTCTTCTTGTGAAAGGACCCTGCAGTGTTGGAAGTAACAGTAAGAAAAAATGAATGCCAATGGAATTGGAGGGAGCAACCTTGGCCATTACGATAAGAAGTCTGAGAAGTATGAACAATTGCATGTATCAGATTTTTTATTGTTTCCTTATCAGGCTCTCTATTACTCTTGAACAGATGCCCGGCTCTCATCTGGGTTTTAAATAATTTTGCATTAGTTACTATATTTTTGAACAGAGCAATAATGCATACCCCAATTGCAATGCCCAGCATGGTATAATCCAGCGGGTTGCTGCCCTTGGGCACCATATGTGTGAAAACAGGCTGCTTTTCACCAAAGTTTACCAGGATAAGTGACCCATCACCGCTCAGAGGACGTGACCCACAAGAATCAAGCAACAGATCGCTCATGTAGGCTTTCTTTGTCACCTCGTTCTCCTCCTTGTACTGGTGGTCCCCAAATGGCATCATTGCCAAAACCACCGAACCTTCCTTTTGCACACACTCAGGTCTCATCTCCTCACTGCCCTTCCTGTGAAAAACAACATCAATGTCACCACCACGGCCAGCAGGTCCAGCAGAAAAGCAAGAGCAATCACAATCACAATTACAATCACCATCGCTTTTCATGTAGATCCGGGATGTGATTGTGAGGTCCGTCAGGACAACTGCTGCTGCTGCTGCCGCAGAGGATGAGGAGGCCTCCTCACCGTCCAGACTGGTTTGACTGACTTTGGCCATTTCGCCACCGGTCTTGTTGCTGTTGTATTTGTGAAGCAAGTCGAGGAGATACGTGTCGGAGGAAGACTCCCCAACGACAAAGCAGTCGATGGTGGTTGGCCTCGTGGCACTACCACCGCCGCCATGAAGAAGAACAGGAGGAGGAGGAAGAGGAGAACGAGGAGGACGTGGGCTTGAGCACCGCGCCGCGGTCTGTGTCTGTTGTTGATGCGTCATCATCTTCGGTTAGCTGGCTGGTGAGCAAATAATCAGCAGAGAGGAAATGCTTTCTGGCTGGGGGACGTGATGCACCGATTTGACTGTCCGGTCGGATTGGCCTTGCTTTCGTCACCTTGTCGGAGGTCATTGTGAGGATCTCCTTGATGTTTGGTGTGAGTTGTGTCTCAGACGTGACAGACACGTTTGTACTGTAAGACAAAAGGTGAATTCAAAGAAAGAATAGAATTAATTTTTTTTTTCCCCACTTTTGGTGATGGTGATACAGGTATTAAACGGATGATGTGGTTTAACTCCTCCTTATTGGCCTTGTCTGGTTGTTTGAGAGATTTGTCTGCATGCCGGTGATGAAGCTGATGGAATATTCCCAGGGGCCCGGCGGGTGTATCCTCAGTGTCCCGGGTGCTGATGATGCAGGACCGGAACTTATGGACGAGGAATACACCTGAAACGCGGCTTCGATGGTGCCTTGAACAATCGGGTCATATGGAACCCATAATCCTTGGTCGGAGAGGTACTGCCACGTGGTTCTGGAGCCAGCCGCAATCGGCTGTGGTCGCCGGCAAATCGGCCGGATGTAACCTGTTGTTTTGTGAGTTTTCGGCCGATTAGAGTTTCTGGTTAATTAGATGTGTGTTATATTGCTGGGGGTCGCAATGTGTGAAGAAAGGAAATTGCAGTCTTTATAATAAGTACAGTTTTTAGTTTTAGTATTTTAGTATTTATAATTTAGATTATGTGGTTTCCGGTTCTTGCAATTTAATGATGTAGTAATGTTAGGGCGTTAACCTGTTGCTGGATTGGTCTGCTTCATGGACAAGAAATCAATGCGGTACTCCTGGGGCCTGTCATCAACATACCGCATTATTGGCCGTGTCATGACAACTGCAGGTCCGCCACAGCTATAGGCGTCATATAACTCCTCCAAAACTGCACTGACTTCATTGCGGTAGGGTTCAAACTCGTTACTATCTGTCTTCCAGAACCACCGGAAGGGTGACACCCATTCCTGGTTCACTGAGTGCCCATTATTCAATAAGATGCCTTGCGGTGATGATACGCTGATGAAGCGGGGTGTGCTCCTTTCGTCACCAAAGGATACAGTGAGCACAGGAAGACAATAACTGGAGGACTTATCCACAGGGTTGTTTACAACATAACAAAACCCTTGAACGGTGGTGGAACGCGCCCTGCTTATCAAAGCCACGATCATTCGTTTCACATTGCCACAGTACCCAAGGGACACAGCACTGGTGATTCCAAAGTATTCTCCTGGCCCATAGGCTTGACCCCTCCTGCGTTGGGGATCCCACCCAAAGTGAGATATTCCGACAACTCCCTCTTCTGAAGGAGTCCCGTGCCAAGCAAAGAAGCAGCTGTTATCACAGTCGTTCAGAGCAATTGCTTTCCGGAAGAGTTGAAAGGCGGGGCAGTTGGTTTCTACTCCTGGATTTCGTACCACGTTGGTTATTGCAGGAGGAGTAGGACACCACTGCTCTATCGCCCACTTCTCAGCCCTGGAATAGAGCAGCTCCACAATAGCCGACTCTGATTTTCTTTGTGCAAGCTCCGCACAGCTGCAGCCCATATGGATTCCGGTAATTTCAATAGACTTGCAAGTGGGGCACACAAACTTACGGCAGACTGCACACTGCTTTGGTCCCACTGGATATAAAATACCAGTGCAACCACTCTGGGGACAGAGGCAGCACCCGTTTGAGATAAGTTGTTTTGTTTCCTGGCATGCTCTACCCTTGTGCATTGGCTCATTGCACACTTTGCAATCAGGGCAGACTTCACGTCCACAAGCTTTGCATGTTTGGTATCCTGCAGTTTTTTCAAGTAATCCAGGACAGTTAGCCGAACAAGAAACAAAGTTCAACTTGGCTTCCCGGTAGGCATTGCACCCTCTCGAAGCATGAAGAGGGTCATTGACGATGCAACAGGAAGGGCAAACATATTTTCCACACTTGGTGCAGCATTGGTACTGATCCGATTTTTTCAGGTACATTCCACATCCAGCAGGGCACTTCGAAAATGAACAAAGTGCTAGAACAAACTCTGTGCATGAGCGCTTGATGTGAAGCTCCTGATCCGACACCTTGCAGTTCGCACAAATTGATTTTTTGCAACCACCACACAACTGGTACATTTTGCTTTTGTAAAGGGTCCCTTTGCAGCCTGGACTTATACAGGGAACGATATCTTTGAGTAGTTCCTGGTACATAGCACAAGAAGACCTTAGATGGTGTGGGTCATTGACTGCCTTGCAAGAGCCACATGCCCAGGTGTTACAAACACCACATAAAGAATAGGTGTTGCTTGACAGAATTCCTCTGCAGCCGCTGTTTGGACACCGTACAATATCACGGCTATGTTGTATACTTTCCATGAAGGAAGACTGGCACAAATTCACAAAGGTGGTTTTGTCCAGGTTATTCTGAAGGTCATCTAAACAAATCGGAAGGTTGCAGGAGCTGCATTTAACAGGGAAAGAACTTGAAGTTGCCTCCTTCTCAAAGCATTGCACGCACATGAAGTGCCCGCACAGGGAAAGCTGAATATCACTCAGGTTAGAGCATTTTACACATGGATTCATCAAGTGCTGTACACCCATTGCAGCAAGGCCAGTTTGAAGTGCTTTATGGCATGCTGTTAGAACGCTGGAGGTGTTTGCACATAAAACGAAAGTAGCCTTGATGTACAGGAAAGAGACCCGGCAAGTTCCTTCAAACTCTTTCTTGAGACTGCATAGAAATGAGTCTCCGGCTTTCCCCTCTTTAAACAGGGGAAGGTCGATTGTATTTACTCTCACGCAGAGAAAGCGGGTGCGAAATTCATCACAGTATTCTCCCAGCTGATACATGAACTGACCTTGTTGGACCTGATTTCCGTAAATAACACAGTTTGTGTCCGCGAACTCATCTGTACGGGAATGGCGCCCTTTCCTTCTATATCTTGGAGTGCGCCTTTGCTTTGCAATTTTGAGGCCCAAGGCTTTTGCCCACTCCTGTAGTTTACCAGATTCTGTTAGCTCTTTAAGTAATTCAAATTGCAGAGGGTTCTTCACTGGGTGGGCTTTGATGACTATAGGTTGTGTTGCCGCAGATAAGAAGCGTGATGCTTGAGCACAGTTTCCTGGAGAACCAGAAAACCGCACAACCATTGACTTTCTCCAGGGCTTTAAATTCCACTCGACTTCACCACGCAATTTACCACTGATGGCAGAACACATATCCTTCAAAGGATATGTGTCGGGCTCAAATACTTCAACCCGTGAGCATCCCTGGCAGTTGGTCAAACAAGATGGAGACCTGCCTTTGACTGCTCCAAACAGTACATCTGCTGCTGTCATAGTGTCAAGCCTGATCCTCCACCTGCACCAGCTCTCAGGTGGTTGAATCTGAACTCTCGGCCAGGTCCCAAGGGATTGAAGAACTGGCTTTGCGCGATTATAGGAATTTAAGGAACGGAACTGCAACCAGGCCCAAACATTGTTTGTGTGGGTTTTGATCCTCACACTCACGTCCATGTCCTGTAGCATAGTTTTAAGGCTCTCTTCTGTTGTTCCTCCTGGAAGGTGTTTTATCAAAACAGTGCAATCTGCTGCCAAGCACACAGCCTCCGCCAGCTTGCACTCGGAGATTTCACAAATTTGTGCAATCTCTTCTTTGGAGGCTACAAGTCTATTGAATTTCAGGGATAACTCCTTCCCCACTTCCTCTTCCATGGATGAACTTGTCTCCACACAGTCTTCATCCCCAGAGCTAGACCCTTCTCCATCACTATTCCGCTTTCCCTTTTGCCATTTACGAACACTGGCGCATGTGGTTTCGAGTGCTTCAGCAGAGGAGAAGATCACCTGGGCTTTTCTAGACTGCACAGTGTATTTGGCATGGACAACATCACTTTCATGGGCAACAACGGTGTCCAGCCAACCTTTGAACTCATCAGTGGTGCTAAATGGTAGCCTCGTGAAGCAACATCTGTGCCCAGCTACTTTTGATTGCACAACACTCAAACCGGCAGAAAATGTTGCAATGGCACTGGCAGAGCATACAGCTACAGAAATATCGGTGTGGAGTAGCTTTTCTATGATTTTGTTAAGAGCCTCATTTGCTTGTTGTTTTGCAATGGCTGCATCCCCACGGCTGGAGAATACTTGGATACAACAGGTCTCGTTATTGTAAACGGCAGTCATTGAGTTTGATTCCCGAAGTTCCTTCTCATAGTGGTGGAATGTTGTGTAGCTCATGCCAGGCCTTTCAAGAACAGGGGCCATCCTCAATGGGAAATCATGTTCCACGGACCATCTGTTTCCAAGGACTTCAGAAAGTTGTTCCATGGAAACTGGATGCAAAGCGGAAACAACAAGGCCTTTTTCTTGGTGTACCGACAAAGCCACGAAATACTGAGAGAGATTTCTCCTGCTTCTTTGCAGGAAGCAAGACATTGGATGAATGAGGGCCCGGTTCTTTGAGATAGCCAAGGAGACTCCCCTTTCTGGAGAAGTCGGCACCAAGACTTCACCAATGTTATCTTGAAAAGGTGCCAGTAGTGACAAGGCCAGCCAGCTTTCCCTTTTATCAGTATCGACTGGGTCTGGAATCCACCTCCGGAATTCCCGGCACATTTCTGCTATCTGGAATTGCACATACTTCATCACGTGGTTGTTGAGGCCAAGGGTAGAGGCTGATTGATGCATACATTCTTGGCACTGTGAACTCCTTTGTTTCCGCAGTCTTTCCTGGTGGGTGGGGATATGGCAGGCATAGCCGCTTTTCTCCCACATACAGTATCTCTCGCACAGAAACGTAATATCACTTTCAAATAGGCTGGCATCACTCATATGCCCCACGGCTGCTGCCGATTTTGTATGTGGGTTCAAGATACTGCTGGCAAAGACACTTTCCGGGGAGGATAAAAGGCAAGCGATAGTACAAGCCATTTGGAGTTGGCCGAACTTTGTGAAAGCTTTGGCAACAAAAGCTGCCAACCTCAAGTCACTTATTCCTAACTTGGAGCAGGCGCGGCCGAGTGGCATCATTGTATACTTAGATGCCTTGTCAGGGGCCTTAGAAATGCAACCAAGCTGCGTGAGAAACGCCAGTGACCTATCAACCTGCACAGGGTCTGGTTTTGTAGGGAGTGGAATAGTACAAGGGTCAAACCCAAGAGAAATAATTTGCAGAATGATCCCATCCAAATTGGCGTGGCTAATTTCTGGCAACCCAAAGGCAGGGAGCATCTCTTGTGACCCATAGAGCCCAATATACCGGAGACTGGCCCGTTTCATTCTTTCAGCAGAAGAACCCCTTGAAATGCGGGTTACTTGTCTTACAGTCAAGTGTGATTCTTGCCGGCAGATATTTGACTGATTCAGCCCTGAATCAATCACTAGGGTGACATTTGGTACAGTGAAAATTGATTCTGCCGCTTCCGTGCAGAATATGATATGCCGTATGTTTCCGTGACCAAACTGTGTGATATCTTGAAAGAGAGTCAGTTTTGCAAGTTTACATGTGTTCATACTCACCCGCTGCTTTGGCTTCTTCATGGAGTTCCCGAGAAGAGAAGTCCACCTTGGCGTTGCGGAGAAATTTTCGTGCAAGTGCAATCTCAAGTGTCCCTGGAAGGAACACTAAAGTGTTTCCAGTGGGTATTTGCTGGACTTGATTTAATGTAACCTCAAGCACTTGCGTAGCAAATTTGTTGGGGTTTTTGCTCAAGATTGGAGGATAAAAGAGAGTTTCCACAGAATGAGGATGCCCAGGCATAACAATTTCTACAGGCCTGGAGCAGCCAAGATAACTGCACAGAGATTGCGAGTGTAAGCTGGATGTGCACGCAAGGAGTCTTAGTTGACCCTGCCGCGCTGTGTTCTTCCAGCATGAAAGCCCAATGCTGAGGACAAGGTCAGTATACACTGTTCTTTGTTGTGCTTCATCCACAATCAGAACCGATACACCAGATAGCATTGGGTCATTTTTGGCTGCTGCTATAAATCCCATTTCTGACATGAAGAGGATTTTGCATGTGTTCAGAATGACGTCATTGCCTAGCGAGACCATGCTCCCCTTTGTTCCTTGTATACCTTCAAATTCAGAAGTAACCTGCCTACTGAGAAGTTTCAACGCCAGATGACAAGGGTTGGTGCACACAATAACTCCTTGACCTTAAAAGAATTAGTTCGAGTAGAGGTATACGATTAAGGTAATACACACCTAATGTTGGATCATCGGCGAGGTATTGTGGAATTTGGGTGCTCTTCCCAGCACCCCCAGGTGAAGAAACAACCAAGCATCCCTCCTTTACCAAGCGTTGGCATATTTGCTCCCTGTATGAAAAAACTGGAAGGTTTCGCTGAGTCTGCAAGTGTAGTCTTTCAACAATAGTTCTTGTTGGTGGAAGGGTGCATGAGAGCTGTTGGGGCATGGTATTAAGTGGAGAGGTAGTATGCAATGGAGTAAGCTGAAATTTAAAGCGAAGCTGTGAACCACTTGGCACCACTCCGGCGATTACATTGTTGTATGTGGCCATGACAGTTTCACATCGCTGCAGCAGCTCTGTAATGATAGATGACGAGCAGTGCACAATCGCTGCTGCACCAAATGCTGGGTGGATTCGAATCTTTGGCAGAAAAGCAAGATCATCATGGGAAGTAAATGTAGAGAGCTCCTTCTTTTCCCAGGTGGTGAAATCCTCAGATTGCATAACATTTAAGAGGGTTGGGAACCGTAAATGCGACCTTGAAAGGAATTATCAAGGGGAAAGGAAAAGAAAAGTAAAGTACAGTTGTGTGGCTGTCGGATTGTTGCATGACAAATGTGCCGTAAGAGTGCCAAGCACAGTTCCACCAAGAGGCTCTGCAACCTTCTGAAAAAGAAGATATTATTCCAAGACAATACAGGTTTTGACTTACGTTATCACCATCAGCAACCAGTATAATTGTGAAATGGCAAGCCCGCCCCCAATCTCGCCGGGCCAGAACACCAGTTGTCACAGAGGCCACTGGGGCCTGGGACATATTCTGTGCAGTCAGAGGCTGAGCGCCGCTACTTGGGGCAGCCAAGCACTGGTATAAAGTGAAACAGCATGAATTCTCTTGTGAGAAACTGAACTCGTAAAAGACTTCCACGGCAGCACAGCCATTGCCAGCTTGTGCGCATTGATCACGCAGCTTACCCAGGCGGCCTTCGAATACCTCCTCCAGTGGATAAAAAGATACTGCCGGAGGCATAGTGTGAACTGCAGGAATAGGTTCGGCACAGGATAAAGCCGAAGGTGATAGAATTTTACTCAACAGGCAGAATTTCAACCTTAAGTCCTCCTGCATCCAAGCAGCATTCTGTTCAAGGTGAGGCTTTATTCTAGTTCACTAAAACAAGATAACCCTACATCCCGCAAATAAAAACGGAAAACAAACAAAGCTCATACCAGCACTTTCTCTGCATTGGGGTAAGTCAGCTGAATCCGGAAATGGCTGCTGGTCCCAGAAGCGACCCTGTCCCCATTGAAAGAACCGAGAGGAATCCATTGGAACTGTTCCTTTCCCGCGGACCCTGGTCCACCTCCACGTCCACCACGGCCCCTCCCTCTGCCCCTGTCACCATTATGTCCTCCTCGCCTTTGTTGTTGTTGGTTATGAGGTAACATCCAAATGTTATTAGTACTACTGTTTGTTGTTTGGTTTTTGGTTTTTGGGTTTTGGTTTTTTTTTTGGTTATTTGAGTTTAAAAAGAGCTTAGAAAATAACTTGTCTCCAACGCCACAAAGTTCGGCATGTTCCCCCAACAAGTCTTTTTTCGGAGTCCTGCGGCAACTCGCCCAGACTTTTTTCGACTTTTTCGTTTTTTTTTGCTTCTTTTCTCCTAAATCAAAGACTCCGGCACATGTGTCTGAAAACGCTTTCAGATTGAAAAGGGGCCTTAGGGGTCGTTGTTTATGTGGAGTAGAACTCTCATTGAGTTGTTGATGTCAAAGTGGAACTCTCTCCTCACTGGAAGCTTCTCGTGAACAACTCTTGGCAACCTGTTTCATTTTGGTAAGTCAGTATCATGACAAGGAAATTATAGGACTAGTCAAAATGTATGAAAACGAATAACGGAACAGAGACAGTCAGTCATACCACAGGGGGTCATCATCCCACATTTGTGAGAAAGGTAGGCTGTGAAGGGGGAACCACTGAGGTAACATTTCATTGGTCTCTTGCATTGTGCCCTCCCACTTGGTCCCAACAAATACATGGCACTCCTGGTCCCATTCCCTTTTCCCTTTTGTTTATTTAGTTGTATTTCGCGTTAATTATTTCACATTAGAGAGCATTCTGAGCATTAATATATATAGATATTAAGGTTAAAGCAAAGGATCCGGGTATGCATACCCGGAAATATGAATGTGACCACACCCATTTCCACAAGGTCAAGGGGTGTTAGGCCGGTCTCTTCCACACATTCACGCACTGCACAGTCCCTAAATGACTCCTCTTTATTTCTTTTTCCACCTCCACGCCAACATCAATCAATGACTTGAAGAAAAACAAAAAAGAAAGGTCACAACACCCACAACAACAAAAAAAGAATAAAATGAAAAGAAAATAAAGCACAAGCAATAGCACTAACACTCACTAACCAGGACCGTTGACTTTCCCAGCACCAAAACCTCGTTTTTTCATTGCCAATAGAATGGCCTCATTCTCGTGGTCAATAAGGTACACAAGCGTAGACCCAATCATCACACGACTTCCGTGAAAATAAGAATGACTGGGGCTTTCTTTTACGTAGTTGCACATAGAGGAAGTTCTGTTTCGAACTATGGTAGCGCTAGATAGTAAACAAAGATCGCAAAAATTGCGGTTGTATTGTTTTGTTATTCACTAGGAAAGACAAACTTTGGTGTGATGTGTGAGGACTGGGGGAAGACAACCGGTAATGCATTTCAGTGACCGGCTCTATTTCTCTTGGAAGTGGGTTCAATGGGCTCACCTTCAGCTTCATCATAATTTTCAGTTTCATGGGATTCCGTAGTGGTGTATTCTCCCTCCGCAGCAGAGCCGGCTCCCTCTTCTGGTGGAGCTGAGGTTCCTTCGCCGGAAACGTTGCTTGTGTAGTAGTCCTCTTGCTGTTCGACTTGATCATTCGGTTCGTCATCCTGGGAGTACTCATCCTGCGTGGGGCCACCAATGTTTCCGCTGTGACCTGCGCCCCTCTTGTTGGTAGAGTGGCAGTGGTCTATCCACGCACTATACACATCTATTGGCTCTGATAGGGCTGATGTGATGATTAGCATTCAGTTTTTGTGGGGCTGTTTTAGTTCAGCCGGAGGTACAATATTTAATTATTTGTGCTCTTAAAACAAATGAGAAGAGTTACCGTTTGTGTTTACACTGTAGTTGACCTTGCAGACATTGCACATAACGGTTCCAATACCGTCCTTCTTGTCCCTGAACTTGGTTAATTACAAACAGTATATGACAGACAAACAGCGTGACGCTAATGTGGCGTGGCTGAGGGACGAAACAAAATGCACAGACTGACGTGAATGTATGACCACACACATTTTGCATTCGACAGCATCTTCGTGGTTGCAGAAGGGGCAGTCAAACTGCGTAGGCACCGTGAGTTTGATTTTTCTTGGCGGTGGTTTCCTCTTCCTTCCCTTTCTCTTCCCCATCTTCGCTGCGGTAGTTCCTTTTGACGCTTGTTTGCTTTGTTATTTGCCTTTGTTGACTTGTGTTGTGTGTAGCGTGCACGGTCCTGTGCACGGGTTGTATTTTTTTTTTTTTTAAAATGGTGGTTTTGTTGGAGGTGACGACCTCGCCGGGGAATTGTGTATCACGAAAGAAAAGTAACAATTGATGAGGGGGGATTCAGACTTGAGATGGAGGTTGTTGAAGGGAAAGTTGGATGCTGTGGAGATTGACGACTGAGAGTAGAGAAGTGAGTGTGAAGGTGTCAATTACCTGTTACAATCTAAATGCCCTGCGAGATCTGTGAAAGGATGTTCAACAAATTGCCAAAAGGAAACAACAAAGAAGATCTGGTG
>JAHLWZ010000373.1:35492-88092 GCA_020536535.1 Pelomyxa schiedti | reverse complement strand
GAACTTAAAACTTCCAACAACAACGAAAGGGAAAAAAAAAGAAACAAACAAACAATCGGGAGCGCTTGGTACCAACGCACAGGCATCAAGCGAAATTGTTTTTCAATCAATTTTGTGTTTCATTCTTCATTGAGGGCCATCCTTATTGAAGAGGACATAGAAGACCGTGGGGTGAGTGGGATGGTGCGTACCAGGCTTTGCTGAAGCGGAACATGCTCTAAGACTCTCCACTGTCCAAATACGAAAAATCTACGAAACGCAGTCGAAGTTGTTCGCGGCGCCGTAAGTGCTGAATAGACAAAGAAAAACTGTGCACACGCTTTCCACGTACAAGTCAGAGTGTCCTTTATGTCTATTATAATGCCCTTTCTGCTGACAAGCCGGCGACTTCTACCGAAACTGCCCTCCTTGTGAGGTCAGCTAGTGCGATGCCTCTCACATCAGATTGATACCACTGTGTGGATATGTTCTAGGAGCTTTGCATCAACGAGTTGGTGGCAAACTGTTCAACTTCTGGTTGTGGGCTTTGGAGCAATTCAGGCCTAGACTTCGTGAGTGGCCACTCAGTACTGTTCTCGCATACTTCAGGTAGCAAATTAACACTCAGTTTCATCAGTTTTTAACAATCTTATCCAGATCCCACACCTGCGGCAAACCCATCCACAAATAATAAATAAGCTTTCCCAAGAAAGCTGTACCTGCTGCTAGTTCGTCCACACTTTCCCATCAATCTCAATCGCAGCCTCAGACTTCCATGGAAATTGCTACAGGTGAAGGAGAAGGAGATTTACCACACACTCACGTACAAGTGCAAAACAAACCCATGGAGAGCCCATCCTCGCAGGAAGAGACATGTGTAACCAATGAAATTGGGTCGGTTGACTTATGTGCCGTTCCAAAGAGTGGTGATATTAAACAAGGTTAAATGGGAAAGCTCAGAGAACATCAGCATTTTCGAAGGAAATGATTCTCTGCAACCAAAATCTCCGTCGGAAATCTCCGATGGTGATATGCAAAAATACAAAGCCCTACTCGCACAGCAGACTCAGAATAATTCACAACCTTCCTCTCCGCGTCAAACACCACTTCGTACAGTTTCCCCACGTTAAACGGCACCACCCATCAGCTCCCGGCGGAACTCTATGTCACCACCGTTGCTAACAGCCTTCACCACCCAGCGTACTCCGCCTGGTGCAACATCAGTTTCTTCTTGAGTGAGCAGAACGAATGCCCACAGGACGTTGCCTGTTCTGCTGAGTGCTGCTCACAATAGGAGCAGAGGATCCCGTGATAAGGGGAGGTGGCTGGGGGTACTTGGTCAAGAACCTCGACACCAAGGGAATCCCTTCAACGGTGCAGAAACCATGTTCTCTAAATTGCATCCGGCATGAAGGCCCCTTGAACAATCGCTCCTCCATATTGCCTCAACATGCCGTCATTGCTGCAATTCCCCGGAACCGGTCAAGCACATCCTAAATACATGCCGTCACAATGCCACGATCCGTTCTTGCTGCTCTATTGTATCGAGCGTTAAATGTTCGTGGGAGGCAACTTGGGGTCAATACCCTTTTTTTGGGAATAGACAAGAACAAAAAATCTCGTGCTTAGAGCAGCAAAATGGTTGGGGATTTTTTTCCTTTTCTGGTTATCTTGTGGAAAAGAGCCTGCTTGTTACGGTTCGTTTCGCTTCTTAGAGTGCCCCACGGCCTCCTCCTCCCCTTGCTCCTCCTCTTCCGCCTCTGCCTCGGCCTCGGCCTCTGGCTCCTCCTCTCGCTGCTGTCCCACTCTCACTGGCTCCTCCCTCAGTGCTTTTAGTCCACACCCACAGTGCCCCTCCCTTCCCATCTCTTACTGCTGGCACCCGTGTTCCTCTGACACGCGATGCACCTCTTCCTCCTCTCTTTCCGTGCTTTTTGGCTTTGGCAGCTTCTTCCGCGGCTTTTTGCGCGGCTTCCACCTCTTCGTCGGGCATAAAGTCAGGCAAGTCGGCCGTGAGAGGATTGAACAAGTAGGACGGCACGGCGCTGATGGGGCTAATCCTGCGTGGCTTGGCTTTGGACTTGCTCTTCAAGAATCTAGGCAGCGTGTGCTTGTGCTTGGACAGGAACGACTGGGGGGTTGTTTCATTTTGGTGAGTACGCGGAATCAGTTGGTTGTTTGGCACTTACTGATACTTCTGCGGAAGAATTCACAACACCGCGGATGGCTGCAACCCTTTCATCCCTTATATTAGCAAATCTGATACTTCTCTTTACGTCTTCCACTCTGAGGACCGGTCAATGGTTTGATTACATTAGAACAGACGTGACGATACCTGTAGCGGAAACCTTCAACTGCTTCAGTGTTGAGGTGGAAAAAAGGGATTGGGGTGCCAGCAGCTGTAAAGGGGTTAGTTAGTGTTATGTGGGTGAAGTGCATTAATGTTTATTTTCTTATTTTTACACCTTTTCTGCGTGCTGCTATCTCAGTCCACTGGGGATCATATTTGGGCACGTGTAATGTGATAACAGTAAGTTTCTTGCCTTCATTCACACAGGTTCGGGCAATCGAAAGATAACCTACATTAAAAATAAGGAAAAGACTCCCATCCCTCTTTTGCTTTGTTTTGTGAGGCTTCCTCAATTACCGGCTACATGCAGTGGACAATCAAAATTGAGGACTAGATGCCATTAAAAAGAACCAGAAGGTTAGAGTTGGAAATTGGAACCTGCATCTACATTGCGGAAGTGGAAGAGGCCCATGCCGTTTTTGTTACCTGGCGGGCCTATCTGCCTTGGCTTCTTTGCGGCAGGTTGCATTGGCTCACTCCTCAGGGCTTTTTGAGGATGAATCAGTAATGTAAGAATGGAACGTTACAAACCTCGAAAATTGGTTATTAGGATGGGAAAGGCGTTTTTATTGAACATCTCTACTGTGCGTTGTCTGGGGGAAGGGGTTGGAAAAGTACATAAGAATGGCAATTCACTTACCTTGCATTTAGAGGCAAGTCACAGTTCAACACTTCACAAGGAATTTCAAATCTCTTGAGAAGTAGTTTGAGTCGGATGCACCTGTCCACAGTGGCAGCAAAGATCTAGTGTGAAAGTGAACAAATGTTACAAAACGGGGGGATTATACAAGTAATTTTCCATGGACCATTCGCAAGCGAAGCATTGCGTAGATTACAAGGAATTTATCGTTATATGCATGTAGTCTGCACAACAACGGTTAAATGTATGAAACAACAGTCAGCATATTACGTGATGTTATGCTCAGTAACATTATTAGGGAGAGTTGGAGGTGCTCTAAGGTGTACTATAGCCTGCATTAAGGATGTAAGAAATAAAGGGAAAAAAACTTCATAGAAAGACAACCGCTGCACGCAGAATATCAACTCGAAAGTGCGCCAGTTCCTAGTTGTAGCCATGTTACCAAGGAGAACAAACACCACGTAACATACTGTATTGGTCGAGGATGTAGCAAGAAAGCCCTGGCACGTTGGAGGCAAGGATTCAGCAAACCTTGCAGTAGCAGCACCTAACCCTGCCCCCACAGTTTGGTCGAAGTCTTCGAGAACAAGAAAGTCAACACCACTAAGATTGAAGGACTACAGAAGAGTGAGTTTTGAATTTAATGAGAATTCAGTGTTGCTATACATTGCGAAACTTCAGGAAAAAGGTTGGAGTTCCAATCAGGATATCAGGTTTTTTCGATAAAGCCTTCCTTCATGTTCATTAGAATGGCCCAGATTTGGGTCTAAGCATACTCTACACTTTCTTGGTCAAGCGAATTAGTCATGGTACAAGCAAGAATAGAATTGCAAGCCTTCAGAATGAGGGAAAAGGATTTGTGTACGGCATGAGCCACAGCATCAGACGGAACAACTACAACAGCACGGATACGTGGTGTCTCATCTATCTTATGTTGAATGTTAGCTGTGGCTTTTCTTGTATAAGAGTTAGCTATCTTACTTGCTTCTTCCTCAGCACAGTGTGTGCAATGTAAACAACATAGGACATAGTTTTTCCAGCTCCAGGCTTGCCAAGCATAATAACATTCTTTTTCTGGCACCGCAGTGAGCACAGCCAAAAAAAAAAAAAAAAAAGGAGAAGAAAAGCAGGACTGACCTGTAGCATAAGGGGTAGTGCTTTCTGCTGAATAAGTGTGGGCTTTTCCATTTTCATTACTTTCATTCCTTTAAGTACACGAGGCAGCAGTCCTACGCAAAAAAAGTCACACAACTGAAGGAGGAAAAAAGATCAAAAGAAAATGAAGCTCCCCCTTTTAGAGAGGGGAAAATCCACCCACACCTAAGGTTTCAAAAAACGGCTTTTTCTTAGTCTCTGTGACTCCGTCGCCGCGAGCAGCGGAGGGCTTTGACGACCCAACGCCATCCTCGTCAAAGCCCAGCAGGTCGTCGTACAGCCCCACAGAATCCAGGTCCGCGTCGCTTTCCCCCTCGCCCTTTTCCTCCTCTTCCTCTTCCTCTTCCTTCTTTATTTTGGTCACTTCTTCTTCTTCTTCTTCGTCGTCGTCGTCGGGCTCCTCCTCCTCCTCCTCACCCTTTTCGCTTCCCGCCTCGTAGCAATCTTCGGAGGCGTCATCGTCTTGGGCCTCTTCCTCGACGTCTTCGCCGTCTTCGCCGATTTCGTCGTCGTCATCTGTGGGCACTTCGTCGCCGTACTGATCGTCCTCATCTTCCTCGTCGGTGTCGGCCTCTCCGCCGCTCCACTGGGCGCGCTCGGCCTCCTCGTCGCTCTCGGGCGCTCCTTCTTCGGCGGCGGCTGCGCCTGTTGCCTCCTCGTTCTCCTCGCTCTCGTCGCGATACGCTGCGTCCGTGTCGGCCATGTCGGGGACTGTTTTATTGGCAAAATAAACGAAAACGAAACAAAATCCTGCAGTTGCTCCAACAATTTGCGATCTATTGGCCCCTGTGGAACACCAGGGGCAGAAGAACAAGCTATTCTCTCCGTCTCTCCACTCCCCTCCAACCCACCAGTTTTCCGAGGATTAGTGGTGCAGCAGGAGTCAAGCGAACCAAGCCGCCTCAGAAGTGATTAAGGGAATGATCAGATCGGCGCTTGTCGTTGACGGCACGAGCGAGTCAGGTGTTGGTGACGAGGTGGTGGGGGCGTTGATGGGGTGCTTTGATGTGGTGGAACGTGCTCGTTGCTCCCAGTCCCTGGTTAGTTGCATTTTTTGTTGGAATGTTGTTCATTGCGCCCTGATTATGGGAAGATTTTATCTTGTACTGGCTGTAAGATGTGTTTGTCCACAGGAAGATGCATTCAAAGGTAGATTGTACTAATTTCAAGTTTTCTTTTTCACTTTCTACAGGGATTGTATGCAAGACTTATAGGTGAAAGAGGCACAGTCAGATGTCCTTGTTGTGTTATCACCACTTACATGGGGTTGCGTTAACCACCACACCAAAAAGGCATTGTTTGATTTTCCAATTGAGTACTAACTTTGAATCAAATAGTTTCTGGATAGATATCTTCCTGCGGCTTTTCCTCTTATTACTTTAATCAATGGGATCAGTACTCATCCCATGCGTACTGATCGGAAAAAAGGCTTTCTTGCAATTGGCATTGCACCTCCTGGTCTAAGGCATGAAAACGCCTATCTTCACTTCTCTCAAATTTACACTGTGAACCAAAATATCTATCAGTGAAGAAGAGAATAAAGCATTCGAAGCTTGGACATACGTATTTGGGAGTAACAACTTTGCACTAGGCTCTGTCCCCATTGTGATCATGCCAAATATGGATTCTATTCACATTGCAAATTCTATTTCTCAAGCATGCAACAAACTTAAGAGAGGGTCCATTGTGTCTATCCTACCTCTATTGAAAGAGCTCTCGCCATTTTTAGGGGCAACCACTGGAAAGCCTTCGAAGAAGTTCTCATTTTCTTCCCTTACTATGTATCACTGACACCATTGCTCCAGGGTCCTTGTTATTTGTGGAAGCAAGAACCCCAGAGGTACTACTGTGTTTCTGTCACAGTATGCCAAGCAGTTCATCTGCCAAAAATTTCCTCAAATTCAAGTTGAGATAGCCCAAGCACGTGAAGATCCTGCGAAAGTGGCATTGGCGGCCAAGGATGCGGACACGATATTGTTTTGTTTCCCCCTTTATATCTACGCCTGCCCTGCGTGAGCAAGTCAATGTAATGACATCATCATTAATTCTCCACAGGTATGACATTGATATCATGGAGAAAATTGCAGCAGACGGGCCAAGGCCAGATTTAACAGTGGTAGCGATTGGCCATTTAGCATTATACGAAACAGAGCTTACGTTCCCTGCATTATGTTCGTTACACCTGTGGACTTTGTACTTGAAGGCCACATGGGCAGGTGAATAACCCTGTACAAAATTGAACAGCTCCTGACCACTACAACTAATGCACATAGGGTATATCACTGGTGCTATTCCTCCTGGCGCCTTGAAACCACAAACAACAGAGAAATTCGATGAAGCCATCACACAAGTCATAAGTAAGTGACTCTTTTCTTACACCACAGAAGTGTGTAAACATTAACATCCATTTACCAGCCGGGAAACCAATGCCGGCCAGCTATTGGACATATCCGGTGGCCAAGAGCCTGTGGTGCCACATTGTCAACTGGACAATCGCCGCCGAGTACGGTGTGTTGCACCTCATGCGGAATCCCCAGCCGTATGCTAGAACCTCGGCCGGCAAGCCTCCGCCTTCACTTACTCCGCGCTCTATGACTATGTACATTTATGCTTTCAAGGTGGAACTTGTTCTTCTGGTATTACTGCTCTCGTTCGTGCTATACAAGCTATTCCTATCCTGAGACTCACAGTACGGATTGAGAAGAATTCCATGGGTCTGTTACAGCCACCTCTGTTTGAGGTGTCAAATAAAACCCCGGAAAAGTTGGCTCTCACGAAAGCGAATGTCTGCGTTTTTTTTTTTGCGAACAGCAACGAGGAAATCAAAAACAAAATAACCGAATGAGCGCGGTTGGGTTTGCGGGTGGTCTGGAGGGATACGTGAGCGGTACCGGATCTGCGACAACAGGAACACGGAGGGTGGTGCAGGCCAAGTGGTGTTTTTTCGACAGGGCGTGGGGATACGTCCAAAACGATGAATCTGTCAGGGACAACGGTGGCCAAAATGAAGCGAAGATGCTGGGTGATGGTTTCTTCACCCCGGGTTTGTTTCTCTTACTCTGTTAAAATAGCCTCGTGCTTACATGGGATAGAGGGGCTGATGCTTGATGGACAGGGCCAGTTGGAGGTCCCATTGGTGGTCAGCTTGGATAATTACGCTTTCTCAATATGGTTTAAAACTACCACCACCACATGTGGACTGTGTGAGGCCTTTGAGGCTGGCCATGACAGGCACTTATACATTCGCAATGGGCGTCTTGGTGCACGTGTATGGAATGACGAGACTATTACAACGCCTTCTGGCGCAGTTAATGTGTGCAACGGGGAGTGGCATAATGTTGTGCACACTTTTGGTGGTGATGTTGGTGGCCAGAGGATATACATTGATGGCGCACTGTCTGTATGTGGCTCTAAGAGTAAATCTGATTTCAATTGGCAAAAAGTCTTCCACATTGGCTTTTCTTCAGACTGCAAACCAAAATTCGTTGGGGTCATTGCCACTGCTACTCTATATAGTACAGCTTTGAACGACAGTGATGTATCGGCTCTATATGAAACTGAGCGATACCAGATGCCAGTGGGTCCTCTTACTCCCACGATCTCTTCTGATCAGGAATTGTCTAGGTAGTTTCCAATATACCTGTGTACGTGAGACCCGAGTTACCAGCACTACAAGCTCGTTGGGACTTTTCGAGGCACTGTGGGGAGGTTATGACAGTTTCTGATTACGGAAATGTCAGAACAAACGTTGTTGGTGATGTTATATTCTCTGCTGGTGAGAGCTTTTCCCTTTATTTAAGTGATCCTGAAAACAATCTAGACGGTCTGTTTCTTCAAGGAGGAGGCTTTTTGGAGATCCCAATGATAATTTCTCTCACAGCCTACACCTTTTCCTGCTGGATAAAGACAACTTCCAACAATGGTGGAATTTGTGAGGCAGCAAAAGACGGACATGACAGGCATGTATTCTTGCACAATGGTCATGTCTCTGCACGCTTATGGGACAATGAATCAATATCTACAGAATCTAAAACCACTTATACTAAGAATGTATGTGATGGCAAGTGGCACCAGATTTTATACATGTTTGGTGGCCAAATTGGAGGTCAAAGGATATACGTCGATGGAATGGAAATTGTTGCAGGTACCAAAACTTCATCAGATTTCAACTGGCAGTCGGTCTTTCACATCGGCTTCAGCAGTGATGCAACGCCTAACTACTTTTCTGGATTTATTGATCAGGTTTGTGTCTACCGGAAAACATTTTCTGAGCAGGAAATCATGAGAGAGTTTTGTGACCAAAAATATGACTTGCGTGTGTGTAACCCACTTTTTATTTCTTTCATTAAGTGACAAAAAAATCAAAAGAACACACTGAAGGAAACTGATATAAGTTTCCCTGATATTCAGGCAGCGTGGGAATTTGGTAATTGTGCAATGCAACAGACCACAGTGACGGCGAAATACGGAACTATCACCGCAACAGCAGTTGGCCATGTTGAATTTAGACCATGTGCGTTATCTTCTGCTTGACTTCGTTTCTCCAACTAATCATCTTGTACAGGGGGATTAGTTTTAGATGGGACTGCTTACATGGAAGCACCTGCTATTGTCTCCACAACATCCTACGCATTTTCATGCTGGATTCGCACTAGAGCCCAAAGTGGGGGAATTTGTGAGGCTTTCCACGAAGGGCATGATAGGCACATTTTCCTTTCCAATGGAAAGCTCTGCTCTCGGGTTTGGAACAATGAAACCATAAGAACGGCCGCTGGATCTTTTTCTGATGGAAATTGGCATCACATTGTGCATACCTTTGGTGGCTGTGTTGGTGGCCAGCGACTTTACGTAGATGGAGAGCTTGTTGCCCAAGGTTCCAAGAGTGCTTCTGACTTTAATTGGCAGAAATCGTTCAGGATAGGCACCTCGTCTGATTGTCAGGCAAAATTCCATGGAGTGATCGAGTTTCCAACTATATTCCGCAAGGCTCTTGCGCAGGCTGAGATTCAGAGAATATTTCACGACGAAAGATCGAGGATTAAAATGGTAACTTCAAGAGTGTATCTTGGGCTTATTGTCAATATAAATAGGAATTTCCTGAAGAACCTGTGGATTCAAGTACGGTCATTCAAGCATCTTGGAACTTAAGTCAGTATTGTGGAACAAGATCTGTCACAGTACTGTCCCAAATTGGCGACGTTCCAGCAACAAGACATGGGGTTGTCAGTTTCACTACAGGTTTTCTTAATCTCTTGTACTGTCATACTTCCCGAGAACTCTTTAGATGGCATGGTCAGCACAGCAGACGGCTTTCTAGAGGCTCCTATGGTTGTATCACTTGTCTCCTATGCTTTTTCTTGCTGGATCAAGACAGCCAACAAGAATGGTGGGATATGCGAGGCTTATGAGCGCGGGCACGACCGACATGTCTACCTGAACAACGGCTGTGTATGCGCCCGTGTGTGGAACGACGAGACTATAAGGTCAACCCGCTTCGTTTGCGACGGACACTGGCACCACATTGTGCACACCTACGGAGGCCGGGCAGGCGGCCAGAAGCTCTATGTGGATGGAGTGCAAGTGGCTGAAGGGGAGAGGTGCCAGTCTGACTTTAACTGGCAGAAGGTGTTCCGCATAGGACGATCATCGGACAGCCCAACGGGCTTTTGTGGGATCATTGACCTGGTGAAAGTGTACCAGACTGGACTAAGCCCTGACGACGTCATGCAGCTTTACCAACAAGAAAGGACCCTCAAGCACTAAGAGATAAAAATAATCGGGAGAATTCCACGATCATTCGCGTAGTCATCAAACTCGAAAATGAAAACCACAGGGTATTCGTCGCTTGAGGTAGAGAAAAATAGCGGCGGCGCCCCTTCGACGGACGCATCCTATCGCGGTTCCACCAGCCGAAGCAAGGCGGCCAGGCGTAGCCGCAACATCGCGATTGTGGGATGGACTGCGGCTTCCGTCCTCGCCATAGTCGCCGTGGTCCTGGGCCTTTCCGTCGGCTTCCTGATCCACAAGCAGCGGGCCGGGGAGCGCCACGGCTACGCCGCCGCCAGCGGCTGCGTGTACACGAGCAAGGAGGTCGTCGCCGCGAGCGAGTCCGCGCTGGAGCTCTACAAGTGTGCCGTGTACCACAACCACGGGTTCTGGACCTCGCTCGACGTCGCGTCGCTGTCGGGGTGCTACTGGGACATGGCCGCCAACTCCACTACGGCGGCGCTGATCTCCTCGGCGATGGCGGACGCCGAGGCCGCCGCGGGCCTCGCGGGCACGCGCACCACCGAGAAGGTCGGCCTGGAGCTCATCCTGAGCGACCTGCGCCTCGTGCTCACGCTCGTGGAGCAGGGCCACTACCTCGCGGCGACGGCGGACCCCTGGCACAACTACGCGGTGTTCCCAGACCTGGCCATCGAGGGCACGAGGACGCTGGGCACGCTGACTGGGAACGACCTCGGCGGGCAGGAGGGCTACGAGGGCTACGTCCTGGGGTGGCTGCGGGGCTACGGCGCCGCTCTGGCCAATTGGAGGTCTCTGATGGAACGCGCCGTGGCCGAGAGGAAAGTGCACGCCAAGGTCGTGATGGATGTCCACAGCCAGTTCTACTTGGACGCCTACGACGCGGACTACGCGGCGGTGTGCGGGACGTTCGCCACTGAGGACGGGGTGTCGCAGTGCGAGGAAGCCACTGGCGAGATCGAGGCTACGCTTTCGGGAATGCGGGATTACTTTACGGGTGTGTACCTGCCGGCTTGCCAGGATATCAGGCCTGATGAGAAGTCTGGTCTTTGGGCAGTACCGAGCGGGGATATTGTGTACCAGGCGTGGCTGGACTTCCACCTTGGTTATGAAGAGACTGCCAGGAACATTTACGAGGTGGGGCTCCAAAGGGTTGAAGAGAATAAGGAAGACATTGTAACTACAATGCAACAAATTGACCCAACCATCACCACCTTTGAGGAGGCTTCGGCGTCGCTCGCCGATTCCAATGACACACGTTGGTACATTTGCACTAACGATAAATCAGATGTTATCGAGGAGACCACCTTGCTCAAAGCTGAGATTGAAAAATACCTAATTCCAGAATTCGGCTATTTTCCCGGTGTGAGGGCTAATGTCCAAGTCAGTGGTTCCCCCTCTACATATTCTTCCACTGGTGTGTATGATCACACTCTCAATTTTTGGTTGCGTCCCGCTGTATACAACGTTGGCCAGTACGAATACTGCTATACCGAGAATGGTACTGAAGCATACTACTACAAGAAGATACAAATGAGCACAGTGGCACATGAAACGAGTCCAGGTCATGGACATCAACTTGCACTTGGAAATGAGTTGGATTGCCAACTTGGCTCTGGTTATACCAGTGGGTCATCACTTTACATTGAGGGTTGGGCCTTATACAGCGAGACAGAACTGTATTCTATGGGGAATGACGACTATGGACCCAAGGGCTTATATGAAGACCCGTTCTACGAACTAAGCTTCTTCAACGCACAGATGCTCCGCAACGTGCGGATTGTTGTGGATCCTGCAATGCATGGAGACATATCACCAGATTCACATTTCTCATGGTCGGATTGTGTATCCTACATGGTGAACAACTCTTTTAGCCTATTCCTGGCACAGAGCGAGTGTCAAAGGTATATCTGCATGCCGGGGCAAGCCGATTCTTACATGTTGGGAAACATCAAAATGCTGGAACTGCGAAACAAGACGGAACAAGCCTTAGGGGAGCTCTTTGTACCTTCACAGTACCACAACGCTATTCTAAGGTGGAACACCATGAACTACGAACAGCTTGAATCCTTCATGGAGACATTTGTACTGTACACTCAAGACCCCGCCAGTTCCAAACTGGATGACATGTTTGGAATCGATCTGATCCGAGAAGACATGTTTTCCAGGTCCAGACCAACAGTTGGTCTGGGAAGAGTGAGCAATCCCTCAGATTGGACTGATGACGATGTGAAAGCAACTGGAAATGCCGATGGAAAAATCCAGAATGCTGAAGTGCACATAGCTGAATCCAGGCACAGAATCTGGGCTCAAGGTGACCTCGCAACACCCTTTGTACAAACTAAAGTACTCTATCCGAGTGACCATAGAAAATGAAAATACCCTTTCTCCTGGCCATTTTTCCCGAAAAATTTCGCGCTCTGGGGAAATCCCGCAAACAAAAAAAATAAAAGGCACCCAAGCAGCCAAAAAAAAAAAGAAAAAACCGACAGTGGTGCGGGCAGTGGCGACAGGGTCAACAACAAACGGCAACGTGGGCATTAGGCTGCTAGTTTTACTCTATGGGGTGATACAATGAGTATTATTGACTGTGGAGAGTTGTGGTGATACAGCATACAGCATGCATTCAGTCACAGCGGCAGGCAACCCAAGAAAAAATTCCAACAATTTCTCAGTTCAACAACCAACAACAAGAGAGAGCACCATAAAGTAACCAAAGCAAGCTCAACAACGAACCCCCAAGCCAAGAAGAGAGCTCCCCTTCCCCTTCCCCTTCCAACAACAACAAAAGTTCAACAACAAACGACCTGGCAGCTTCCGCACTTTGAATGGTTTTTGACTTTCGTTGAATTTCCCTAAAAACAAGGAAAACGGAACAAACTCTTGTACAGAGGTGGCAGAACTGTTTATTTAAACCTTATATTTGCATAGGGTGGGTTATCTCTTTCAGGTTTTCTTTTTTCCTCCGAAGAAGGACTTTCTGTTATTTCTGTTAGTGAAGGGTAAGTTTTCAGGTGCACTGGAATATGGGAGAGCTACACACTTTTTGTCCGTTTCGGTTTCAGGAGTAGCAGGTGGTTCCACAGGTGGGGAACCTGATGTGTTGTTGGGTGCAGCGGTACTTGGAGGTGGAATTGGAGTTACAGCCGGAGTTGCCCTTGGAGAGGGGGAATTTGGTGCGGGTGCTAGTGTGGTTGATGGGAGTGTGGGTGTGGATGGCGGTGGTACTGTGGGTAGCAGTGTGGGTGTGGTGGATGTTGTTGTATTGCTCAGAGAAGCTGTGGAGCTTGTGGTGGATGTTTGGTGAGATGAGGAGAGGGGTGAACCCGTCGGGCCGGGGCTCACCCCACGTTTTGGTAATGCAGTGCTTAGTCTGTTGGGTCTGACCGGGGTGAGTGACAGATTCTTTGCTGCAGCCAGTGCGGCTGCGGCTTCCCGTTCCTGGGCAGCGGTAATTTGTTCTTCAATGGATGCAAGATCAACAACCAAGTTTGCTTGCACTTCTTTTGATCTGGCGTATCTGTATTCGTGTTGGCAAAAGCCATTTGAGTTGAGAGGAGACATACATTTCTTTGTTGCCTTTTTTAGTTCCTTCGCGTTTCAAAACCTGCTCGACCTCTGCAAGCTGAGTTTCGAGGACAGTTTTCCTTGACTTCAAAGATTCAACACTTTCAGATGGAGGTGTTTCCTCAGCAGCGGCGGTTCGTCTGCGAAGCGTAAGTGATAAAGTGACTCCTGGGGGAAGCGTGATACTGCTGAATTCTCCTTAGTCTCAACGTTTCTTCAGCACTTATGACCATCTCTGGTGCAGAGGGATCTTTTAGCTCCAACTGCTTTTCTGTGTTGGGAGTAAGGAAAAATGCGGAAATTGTCTGTCTCGTAGACCTTTCGCTGTGACAAACCCTTTTACTTTCTGTTTCATCTCAGTGATTGCCGCTTCAGTGGCCTTCAACCACTCGGTGCGTGCTTCCGCGGAAGGTGATGTAAGTTCAACAAGAGGCAATTTCATGCCAAACTTGTGAATTTGAAAGTCAACTAAAAAATGGAATTAGTGCAAAAAAAAGTTTCTCTTCAGTTTTAGCGATGAAACCTCCATTTGCTCCTGCTACAAATTCGAGATTTTTAAGTGCTTCAGAAGCTAGGAACTTAATCTTTTTGCCATCAAACTGACCCCAGCACACCATATCATTAAAAAGGAACACTTTGATATCTTTCCGGGAGCAGGTGAACTGGGCTTCCTTTAACAGAAGACGACTTGGGACAATCAGTACCTGTGGTTGGTGATTTGGTTATTCATGAGCGATTGGTGTAGGTGTGGATGACGCACAAAATCCTTAGGCTTCTTTGACATAGCTAGATCAATTTGTACCATTCTGGTCACTGTCTCGGCTTCTCTTTTTTTCTAAAATAGGATCATAAGACTGAAGGCATTGTTTCAATGATTCATTTGGACCTCATTTAGAATTGTTGCCACTGCCTGGAAGTGACTCAGATAAATGTTTAATGTGAAACAAGTTGGACACAAACCTGCACTCTTCCGCAGACTACTTTCAATTGCTCAAAGTCAGGGTGATCAGGCCAAGTATGCTACAAAGATGAAGATTGGTTCAAAATGTTATTTTTGGTGAAAAAACCTTGATCAAGTCCTGTGAAAAGATAAATGTCAGTAAGTCAAAAGGGAAAAAACCAGAGAAGTACCGTCAAAAGGAGGTAATATCTTGGCACTCGTTGAACTGGTTAGGTTGGGAAGTTACTGCTTTCATCGAACAAAAGTGAAAAAGCTGTGAACCTGGTTGGATGAGATATCCAGGAAGCTCAAGCATTTTAGTGTTGGCAGGAGAAGATCTGCACTCCTACATTGGATGAAGAGTGAATCAAACGTACTTAAAAGTTAACACAAGGAAGAAACTTACAATGACAAATGTATTGAACTTGGAGTTTTTTTGCCGCAAAGTCTCCAAAGTTGTCATAGCGCGGTCCAGGTGGGAGACATACCCAGTATATAATGATAGCAGTGCCACCTACTGGTATTACACAAACTCATTTGTTAAGCAGGGTTACAAACCATGCCTTGCAATGCTTTTCCAAGGCAAGAATTGGGTTGCCATGTAGTAACTAATGGTACAAATGAGTGGATTTAAACTATTAATATGCTACCAATTGGTTTCAGCACTTCTAGTAACTGTAAATTTACACCATGAATTACTTCCAGCTCCGAGAAAATTGAGTGGAACTGCTCTTCAGTTAGCAAATGTGTAGCAATTGCCTTGGTTTGCATGGGTTTCATGAACGCCTATTTTCATTAGAATAAAGAAGGAAGTGTGATGGGCAACCTCAATGGCAATTCCCAGACTTTTTACATACTCCACCTCAGTCTGCAACAATTCATTAGCCACCTGCCTGCGATATGCCGCTTCTCGAGCTTTTTTTTATTTAAACGAAAGTAAAACAGTGTATTCCCAACTTACTTAGTTTCTGGTACGCCTTTCTAGCTCTATATCCTCTCCAATAAGCTTGAAATCTGGTGAATCCTGCAACAATGCGGTCCACTTCATTGAAGTATTAGTTGCTGGCAATGAATTAAATTCAATTACTTACTGCTGACTTTTCCTTCACCACCAGAAAGTATTGCCAGTTGCCTTCGCAAAACAGCATCTGACATATGTGCCCTTCCTCTTTTATTCTGAAAAAAACTTGGCCAATGAGGAATTAAAATAGGCCTACTTTAGATGGGGGAGCCTTCAGTTTTGTGAGTTGTTGTTTCAGCTTAATCAGTTGGTCAGGTGGTGGTAGCACTGTCACTTGCACAGTGGGGCCGGTTGGTAGGGGTATCTTGAACCCCCGCTCTTGTACCATTTGGGCCACGTGCATTAAGCATATTACAACTTGTGGAAAACACTACGCTTATTTCAATGGCGGGAGTATGTTGTTGGAGTTAGGAACCTGCTGTTCAAATAAATCGTTACACTGGAATCTGCACCATAAGGGTATCTGAAGGTCTTCTAGTGCAGCAAGGAAAAAATTGATGTTTTCCTTGAGAAGAAAGTGTTGGTTTTAGATAGAAAAAGAAATTACTTAATACCCTGTGCCTGTATTTTGGCATATTCAAGCCGTCGTGAACAAAGGGAATTAACCCAGGGTCTATCTCCTTGATAAGATAGCACAAAACGATGCCATTTTCCAGAGCTGCACTGAAGGGATCCTGATACACATTTTATAAATTTGCCCTTGGGCTTGTAATGGCACACTCACTGCAAGTTTTATTTGTAAGACTTGCTCTATCCACATACGAATAGCCTTTTCATTTGACAGATACTCCAAAGCCTTTTTTTGGTTTTTTTTTGAGAAGAAACGGTGTTTGGAAACGGAACTGAGGAAAAACTAAAGAAGGATCTAACACGCACCTTCTCGTCCGGTATTTTTTGGTTCAACTCGGCCAGCTTTCGTTGTGCCATCGTAGACGCCATCTGTTCCGACTTTTTTGTTTTTTAAAACAAAACGAAACCATCAAAATTTCAGTGTTAGTGGAATTCGTGGGTGCCGAACAAAACAGGCAGAAAAAAGTTCCTGTTGTTGGCTGAAACTTATGGTGATGAGGTTGGTGTGGATGTGATGAGAGCTGCAAATTTCTTGCGAGTATCACGCAGGAACGATCCGAGGTCCCCGGTTTGGTTCAGGGCTGTAAGTAGTTGCTCCAGACCTTCTATACTGGGTTCACATTGAGCTGTGAGAAGGGTAAGAGTGTTGGAAAAGGATGCAAGGGTTAGGGTGACACCTGAATAAACCCCTTCATTGGGTTGGAGAGTGCAAGTGAATTGACGCTTGGGGTTTTCTGGATCCAGGCAGGAAAAGGTGAATGTGGAGTTGCCTCCTTTGTTTGGTTCAGTGAGTTCGTTACATTTTGAGGATAGTCACGGCACACCTTTATTTGAAAGGTCAAGCCCGAAACGCTCTGTATACATGGAAATTTTGTTGGATAGCTCTTCGGTAGATTTAGAATACAGTTCCATTTCATCAGCCATTTCTATTCAAGCTGGCTTAGACGCTTTTGTGAAAGGGCGTGTTAACCCCTCTGTAGCTTTTCGTTTGCGTAAATTTGATCGTTTACACTTGCTTGCAGGATTGCCGCCTCACTAGTGGCCTCGCCTTTCTGTGTCCGAACCTGTACCATGAATTAACTGTGCCATTTTCCTTTTTTTTTTTTTTTTTTTCATCACGAGATACTTACAGTGTTGGATTCCTCATCTGACTGCCGTATGCTGTGCAATACAGCTTCATGCTCTACATACAATGTTGGCACCGTAGCGAGACAAAACCAAAGGCATTAAAAGCCCTGTTACCTGCACTGATTGTAGCGAGTTCTTCACGAGATGCCGTCTCCAGTGCCACCAGTTCCTTTAATCTATCTTTTCTTTTCGTAGTTACTTTGCCGCTGACGCAAGCGCACCACACGCACTTCCCACAATCACGCAAAGGCACCGTGGTGTTGGGTCGGTATTAATTAATTGTGCGTACCTGTACAAGCAGACGAGGCGGCTCTGTGTTTAGCAACCACGCCCGTGAGATCGTCACTTACTGTTGTAGCCCACTCCTCCACCTGTTTGCGCGCATCATTTATCACAGTCGACAAGGGCACCGAACCCCAGCTCATTCAGGTAAATGCTTCCTTTTCGGCAACGTTTTCCGGTTGAAAACGAGTTTCGAAACGGACCAACTCTCTGTGTGGTAAAAGCGTTTATAACTCTGTGCTGTGGAATTGTCACCAAGTCCTTAGCTGTTCTATCCGAAATTTTAGATCACTCGCTACAGTTCAACCTTTTTGAATTTCTATCTAAAATTTTCCCGATGACTCGGAGACTTCGAAGTATTATTACCAAATAATACCTCCTCTTCTCCCCTCCAACACCTGATACAACATACAACAGCGCAATCAGCTCACACTTGCTTCAAAAACGAACATGTTCCCTTTTTTCGATTTTCTAGCGTTGGGGCTGTGACCTTGTCTTCCTCAGCCTCAGCTTGATGTACAACCATTTTATCCTGTATGCTGGCCTTCACAACAGCCGTGCCGCCAGAGGTAGTGGAAATGGAGACTTGGGGCCCAGCACTGGACTGCAAGTCACCATTTCCACTACCTCTGGTGGTGTGGCCAGCATACAGGATAAAATGGTTGTACATCAATCTGAGGCTGAGGAAGACAAGGCCACAGCCCCAACACTAGAAAATCAAAAAAAAAAAAAAAAAAAGAAACAATGGATTTATTTCTTGCACTCTCTAGGTCTAATGGTTTTGTTGGTATAGCAGGGGATTTGACGACGTGGGGGGTGAGTCTTTGGGAATTTGTTGGTCTGGGGGGAGCATGAGGGTTTGGTTTTCGGTTTGGCTTCGGAGTTGGATTTGCAATTGCAGTTGTTGTTGCTCGTCAAACAATTGGATGGCAAGTGCTTCAGAGAGCAGCCTTCTCTGTTCTGTAACTTCTGGGTCACTAACTTGTGTTTCTTCATCCACAGTTGGCCAGAGGTCTTCAAAAATTGCAAGGTGCTCCCGGCTTTTGGCAAATTGCCCCTTGTTGAACAATGTCAGAGCATAGTTGAGGTGCACAAGGTGCTCCCTGAGTAAATTTGTTAGTTGAATATGTATGAAGTAGTTTAGATACGTTGGGCCAAGTTCCAAAGCTTGTTCATAAGCTCCACAAGCATTTTCAAAGTCATCGAGGCGGCTCAGAGTTACGCCGATATACATGTATGTGAGCGCAAACGTTGGGTTCAATGTTGCGGCAGCGTTGAGGTAATGAAATGCTGAAGCGTACTGACTTGTCCGTAGGTGCACAATTCCAAGGTTGTAACAAATTATCCATTCACATGGAGAATAGTACAGAGCTTTCTTCAAGGATGCAATGGCCTGCAAAAGAATCAGTAATGGGCATGAAGATGATTCTTGACAGTCAGCATCTCAGGAAAACATATAATAGGGGATAAACCACGCACAGGAACAAATTTTTCTTTTGCAAAGAAACACATTCCAATGTTATTCCACAGTTGTGGAGAGTGCGGGATTTGCACGGCGGCCACACGATATTTCATCAGGGCAACATCCATTTCGTTTTGATTCTGAAGAAGAGAGCCAGCTGCAAGTATTGTCTGTTATTTGCATAGTCACATTTATTGTGTTTGACTGTGGTGAGTGAGGATTTTGCTCCCCTTCCCCATATATTCTTAATTTCTCACCTTGGGATTAATTGGGTCTTGCGCAAGTGCCGCTGCAAAGTAGTCAACAGCACGGAAGCTTTCTGAGAGTCTCAGGTACAAAAGTCCGAGAATTGTGAAAATTTCAGTATTCTCTGGAGAAAATCTTTTTATTTTTTTGTGAACCAAAAAAGAGCCTACGTGGACATACTCCAGTGCTTCAAGATACACTTCGGTGGCTGATTTGTAGTCTTCTTGAAGTTGGTAGAGTTTCCCGAGCTGCAGGTAGGTCACCTCATGCTTACATATACTATTTGCCCGCTTGAAACACTCGATAGCCTTTTTTCACATAGTTAATAGGGTTCCCATGGAGAAGGAAAAATATACTGGTGTAGTGTCATTCAAGAACTTGTAGCACAAGCCCTTATTATGCCAAATCTCCTTTGGAAAGATGAGGTGAAGCAGTGATTGGTGCAACGAATACCCAGTCATCCACTGCGAATTTTTCTGCTCGTTCGAAAGTCTTCAATGCCTGCCTATGCTTTCCAAGCATAAAACTGAGTGGCGTAAGAAACATGGCATACAAGACATATCAAAACATACTACGACTTGGCAATTTGTTTGATGAAATTAATACTGGGGCTTAAGGTATAACACTGCTCAAAAAGCCGAAGGGATTCATTTATCTCCCCACGGTGCCTTTTTATCAGGGCTGCATGTACCTTAGGACAAAGAAGAGAGAGTTGCAGAGAACAAACCTTTAATATAGACTGGGTATTCACAAGTGGGGCACTGCAAAATCCAGGAATCAAGTGCCGCCAAACAGGCATTCCATTCCTTACGCACATATAATAAGTGTATATACCAGTTTCTCTTGTCCCTTGGTGGCTCCTCACCAGAGGGCGATTTTGGGCTCGCAACTGGAGGAGTGGATGGAGGACTATAGTGCGGGCTACTACTGGTAGCCTGGGTGTTACTCACAGGGGGAACTGAAGAATCTGCACTCGTTGTCACCGATGTCGTGCTGCTTACGGTGGTAGAAACCACCAGTGGTGCGGGAGAAGTGGAGACAAGATTAGCGGAGGAAGTCGTGGCATGAGAGCTGGATCTCAGAGATGAGGAAGAACTCGGAGGCCTGTGCATTACGTTTCCCGAAGACGAAGATCTGACGAGTGCATTGCCACTATGGTTGGGCTCCGGACCAGCAGATCTCACAGCAGGCCGACCTCCCGACATACGCATACTTCCACCACCCGACATGCCCACGGTTTTTTTCCTTTAAACTGAATTACTTCGACTTTGTTCAGAAGTCCACCACAAACTGGAATCACACCAGTAACGCATTGACACTACTTCCCTGCTTCCCTCATCGCAGTGCAATAGTCCTCCAGGACAGCCCGAATGACCTTCATGTGTTTTCGGCGAAGAAGCAATTTAGGGAAAAAGTTTGTGATGACGGCCGATATCGCAGCAAACCCGTCGACGA
Organism: Pelomyxa schiedti; assembly: GCA_020536535.1. Lineage (NCBI taxonomy): Eukaryota > Evosea > Pelobiontida > Pelomyxidae > Pelomyxa > Pelomyxa schiedti. The sequence goes on along the minus strand of JAHLWZ010000373.1, from coordinate 67,552 downwards.
TGGCGGTGGAGCTGTCGTCTCGCCTCGAACTGATGACGGCCCAGATAACAGCGCACACGAAGGACTCGGCGTCGCTGGCCAACCTCGTCGGGCAGGTCACCCGCGACGCGATGGAGTGCGATTCGCTGCGCCGCGACAACGAGGCGCTGAGGAGGGAGTCCCAGGCGCTCCGCCGCGAGCTCGACCAACTGCGCGAGAGCGCCCTGCGCGAGGCCAACGCCCTCGACCTCGTGATGGCGCGCTACCGCGAGCACGCCGCCATCGCGTCCTCCCGCGAGCGCCACCTCGCCTCCTCCCTGCGCCTCGCCGAGGCCGCGCTGGCCCGCAGCGAGCGCGAGGCCGCCGCCCTCCGCGCCGAGCTCGCCCGCGCCCGCGACGTCATGCTCCACGCCGCCGAGCTCCACGCCCAGCAGCTCCAGGACTGCGCCAGCGCCACCGACCGCCTCCTCTACGAGAACCAGGTGCTCCTGGGCCCCCAGCCGCAGCAGCAGCAGCTCCCGCCCCCGCCGCCGCCTCCGCAGCAGCAGCAAGGCGGCTCCATCGCCGCCGCGGCGTCGCAGGGCCTCCCGCTGCCCGCCCCCGCGCTGGCCTCCTCGGCGTCGTCGTCGCCGTCCACCATGTCGTCGTCCATGCTGGCCTCGTCGACGCCCAGCGGGCCCATGTCGTCCTCGCTGCTCGTGGCGTCTTCCCCGTCGTCGCCCATGTCGTCGTCCCTGCTTTCTCTGTCTCTGTCTTCGTCAATTGCCCCTCAGGACCCAATTGGTTCAAGCTGAATGTGACGCGACACCTGGCTAGCCCCATACATTCATTCATATTCATCACTCTTTTTGTGGAGTTGTATCTTTATGTACATGTAGGAACCGCGTGCTGGCGTTCTACCACAGTCAATAAACAGTTGATTCAATGCAAAGCACACTGTTCAAAAATATAGAATAGAATCCTTTCTCTTGTTATCTTGGGTTTTTGTTTTTCCAAAAAAACTGCCACTAATTTTTCGTTTTTGTGGCTCCATCCACTCTTGGTTGGGATGGGACTGCCTGTGGTTGAGGCTGAGGTTGTCCTGGGGGTGTTTGGGGTTGAGCTGGGGATGTAGCTGGTTGTGCGGTAACTGGTTGATTTGGTGTTGTGGTTGGTTGTACTTGTTGAGAGCTTTGTGATTGTTGCTGCTGCTGTGCCGGTGGTGGTTGTTGCGGTTGTTGATTTGATGTCTGTTGAGTTTGTGGCTGTTGTACTGGGTGTTGTTGTACTGCTGGTACTGAAGGTGAACCAGTTGGGGGATGTCTTATCTTGAATCCAAATATCTTGGGTACATACTTTGCCGCAGGTTTCGGTGGTACTAGCTCAGGATATTGTAGCAGCAACATATGAGGGAAACTTGTTCCAAAATAGGCTCCATCTATGTTTGCATGCTTCTGCACCTTTGGGATGTACACATCCTCACACCTTGGGCAATATAAACGAACTGGCTGTTGACGAGGGATGTCACTTAAGCCGACAGGCAATACTGCTTGCCCGTTGCATAAATAGCGGGGGCATTTCCCGAATATACCCTGACGGTATTTCTCGAGCATCAATGTCATACCGCGAGATGTCTGGATGAATCTGGCATGGATGAGACCGTACAATAGCTCGGCATTCCGCATTAGCATCTCGTGTTCTTGAGCACTTTTTTTTGAGTGCCGTACAATTCTGCCGGTGCCGTCATCCTCCTCTTCCACTTCGTCCTCCTCTTCCTCATACCCTTCCTCTTCCTCTTCCTCATTGTCTAAGATAATATCTAGTGCACCAGTGTAGCCTGGTACAATTGATGATAGCCCGTACAGGTTAAACTGGTCATTAATGAATTCCTCATCCACTTCGCAAAACAATTCATTTCCTCTATTGGACGAATTAAGTTGCGAGCTACAAAGAGCTGCACCACTGGCAGCTTATACAATATAGTGGTATTTACATAATTCATAATTTTTCTTGGAGAGTGTTTTACCTCGACGATGTATACCACTGTATCCAAGATGTATTTGATTCAGTGGACGAGGAGTCGGAAACGACATTCGCTTCCGGTGTTACTGTAGTCATTTCGCCTCACTCAGAAAAAAAAAAATCCAAAGTCGGGTGTTGTGTATCCAATAGAAACAGATTTCCTCTTGGTCTTCGCGTATTGGTGTCTTCAGTAGAATCTCGGGTGACGTGTCGTCTACGGCGTTCGTGCACTTTGGTTTTGCGACGCGATCTACGGCTTAGATCTCTCTCTTATTCGTGCGTGCTCGGCGATCTCGTCTTTCTTTCGGCGTTGCCTCTTCGTTCGCGACTCACTCGGCACCAGCTTTTTGATGAAGAGTTTTTTGTTCTTTTTCGTTTCTCTGTTGTCCCTTCTGCTTTTGTGGTTGTATATTTTTGGATGATTTTTTGTTTTCCTTCGACTTCAAGGGCATTGAACTACACTGATGGCGCTCAGAGTTTTTTGTTGCTGGGAGCTTTGTTGTTTGTTGGTTTTGAGGGGGTTGTTGTTTTTGCATTCATAGAGGCTGGTGGTTTGCTGGATTTGGATGTTGATGTGGTTGTGTTTGATACAGGTTTGTTGGCTGGTGTTGGTGTTATTTTTGGTTTTGTTGGTGTGGTTGATGTTGGAGGTTTTGTTTGTGAGGGGGGGTTTGATTTGGTTTGAGGGTTGATTCTATGTGAAGGTGTTGTGGTTTTTGTTGTGCTTCCTTTGGTTGCGGGCTTCAAAACTGATGCTGGGGTGGTGGTGGATTTAGTGGTGGGTTTGGTTACTGGTTTAGAAGGTACAGTGGTTGTTGGCTTTTTGGTTGCCGGTGGAGGTGTTGGGGTTTTAATTGGCTCTGGTTTGATTTCCGGAGTGGGGGGTTTTGCTTCTGTTGTGGAAGTAGCTGTAGTGGAGTTTTCTGTCTCGAGAGGAGGTTTTTCAGTAGTATTGGTGCTGGAAATGGCTTGCTCCGGAGTCTCTTCCACCGGAACTGCAGCACAAGAAGGCAATACTACTTGCGCATCGGTTTTATTCGTAGGCACTGTGGTCTCTGGAGTGGTTCTTCCTTTATGTGCTGGATCTGAAGCTGTCTGTGCTGGGGGAAGTGACTTCGCTCTGTGATATCCAACACACGCCATTGTGTGACGGGATGTGCTGATTTGAGTGACAAATATTTCTTTCTCAGCTAATTCTTCCACTATGGTGGGAACCATGATCTGGAATTACACAATTTGTTGACAGAGAACAACATTGTTATTGTAACATACATAGCACTTCATGCGAGAGCGCCCACCTGATAGTCCAGTCATGTATTTCCTCACTCCCATCCGGCCGGTGCTGCCGCATCCCCAGCAGTACACATTACCATCAGAGCTCAGTGCAGCTGGAAACTTGTAAATTCGTAATATGCAGTGAGTGAGCCTTACCTGTGTGTATCGACGAAGCAAGTGCCTGAACGACACACACCCCCTTCAGATAATTGGAATCTCCTTGCTCAGGGCAATCCCAAAATTTTGAACCGACTCGGTACGGCACAAGTTGGTCTCCCTTTCTGGAACTTAGTTTCCCCATACTCATTGGAATTCACTTGTAGCCCCAAGAGGAGTGACATACCTTGGAAATTAACGTCTTGTTGTACATATTCCCAAGAATTCCTTTGTGGCAGGTTCCCCAGGTGTACAATGAACCATCTTCACTGACGGCAACTGTGTGGGGTCCCTCGATTACGAGTCAACAATCTTAAATTTTTCTGAAGAGAAGAACTACCTCGTGCCCAACAACATCACCCCCTGTTGCAGGATTTATTTGACCCACGGCACAATGAACTGTTTTAACTTTAACTTCAGAGAGACCCTTCACAAGAGCTGGTCTATTATGTGATACTCTTGATCCTAGGCCAAGATTTCCATATCCACCGTATCCCCATGTGTAAATTGCCCCCTCCACTGTTACCGCTCCTGCATACAAAGAACCAAGAGAAAGTTCTTTCACCTTGATTACATAAATGACAGCTGGTTACAATGGTGTACATACTGGAGGAAGTCCCTCAACATGAGTTGGATTGTGAACTTCAGGTACAGAAGAGCCAATCCCTAATTGGCCGTAGGAATTGGTACCCCACATAAGTAACGATCCTCCCTGGCAAATGGCACCCGAGAAAATATAACCGCATTGAATTTGTACAACATCTCTGTTGAGTTTCTCAGGGCTTGTGGACCTAAAAGAGCAATACACACTGAAGGTGTTTTCCATCCAGCAAAACTGGCCCAGGAATCCATCTATCCTTGACTGCCCCAGAGGCAAGACACCCATGTGTACCCTTACCCCAGCTCCAAGCAAATCCTTTTTTTTTTTTCTATTAATATGAACCCTAACGAGGGAAACAAGACAGTGGGGAAAAAGCAAACCTGGTTCAGTTATGCAAGCCATATGGTTCTCGCCACATGATATCTGAGTCACTCTCATTGACGACAAGCTGCTGACTAATGTAGGAGTGCCACACACATCCCCCCCACGTGACTGCACCTCCTGTGTAACAGTCCCCAACTTACCACCTCGAGTTGACCCTAGAAATACATATTCAGATAAAAAACAAACAAACAAACAAACAAAACAAAAAAAAAAAAAAACAACAACAACAACAACAACAAAAACCAAACAAACAAGCCTATATGTATGCCCTATATATAACAAACAACTAAACACACCCCAGGTGTAGAGCTTCCCAGAGTCGGTGAGGGCCGCGGTGTAGGCCTCCCCGCACACCACGCAGCTCACGTCGTCGGGCAGCCCCGGCACCCTCGCGGGGAAGGCGCACACGCCCTCGCGGTCCACCCCAGCGTGCCCCAGCTCCCCCGACCGCCCGCCGCCCCACGCGAACACCGTGCGGGGCGGCGCCTTCTTCTTTGCCGTGCACGACGCGGCGGCCGTGGGCGTCGACCGCTGATGCTCGGCTACTACGTTGCCCACCGTTGTAACCCCCGACATCACAAATTTTTGCTCTTCGACGAACAATCGACTTCAACAGAAGTGCAGGAGTGTACCTCGGTGCCCATCCAGACAGTGAATGCTGAGCTTCACAGGATTGTTCTGAGAAGTGTCTTCCTACAACAAAAAGGAAATTTTTTTTTTTGCTATAGGGCCGGTGAATCACGCAAATAACAAGGGAATTGTTGGAAAGTTTTATTCCTTATTTGAAAAGTAAGACAATTTTACCACAAACAACAAGTGCCCCTGCACTCACTGGGCAGAATGAATGGCTAGCTTGTGTTTTCTGTTTGAATATCCAGAGGCACGAAGGGCACTTCCATTGGGTCGTGGGCCTTGACTTGGTAGCTTCCATGTGGTCCCCAGTGTGAGAAGCAGTTCTTTAGACTGAATGTCATCAAGCCTTCCTTGAGCATGGTGAAGTGGGTGCCTCCATACAGAAGGGCATTTATGGCTCCTTCAAGTTGTACTATCAGGGCATGTGTGATAAACAATCCTACTCGAGGATTCTTGTGGTGGAAAGAGTGAGTTGTGATAATTGTTTTAGAATGGCAAAAAAACCGTACATCAGGGTTGAAAGTTCCTTGTAGTCTATTCACCGTGGAGGGAATTAGTATAAGCGCGTAGGCAACTGGAAATGGAGCTAGGCTTTTGAATAGTTTTATTCTGGCAGCTCGAGCCCGTGTTTCTCCCGCGTTTACGGGAGTGCACATTCTCCGCGCTTGCTGAGTTGATTTTACGAAGTAAATAAGTGCCCAGATGTAGAAAAACCCCATGAAGAAGACAGCACCCCAGTGGAAGGTAAACCCAAAAATCCAGCGCCCCCGTTGTCCGTGGATCCTTCAAAAAAAACTTAAGTTATAGTTGAAAAAGAGGAGATTTACCACTGTAAAGAGAGGGTTAATACCAGCACCAAGTGCCTCCAGCATTTCCATATCCCCCTCCTAATCCAAAAAACGGCAGTGAGGCAACAACTCCAGTAATGCCGTAGACAATAATTACAAATGTGATGTCGTTGAACCAGAAGGTGTCCCAGGGCTCATGCTTGAACACTACAGTGATACACAGAAAAACTGAAATTGCAATCGTCCACATGTCACTAGAGGTAGCACCAAATTGCATGAAAAATCTTTTCAGTTTCATCAGATTCATACAATAAGGGGGAAGAGATACCCCGAAACAACACATCCCATCTCTGGCATATATGTACCACTTGAGTCTGAAGGAACTATTCCTGGGGAAGTTCCACCACTTGCAAGTGTCCAGGCAGCTCCATACCTGTTTATGTTGACCCCATTAAGTGACTAAACGGCAAAAAAGGAAAAAAAAAAAAAAAAAAAATTCTGCACAATGATGTTGCCTTTCGTACTCTCTATCTTACAACCCCCAAACTCCCCCGCGCTTCGCTTCTCTCATTCATTTAGAATATCCAGTGAGAGGCCATACACAGCAGATGTGATCCATATCAAGTCAGAAAGGCACAGGTACAACACCAGCCTGCACGACATTTGGCTCCGAGCAGGCGGCAGCGCGACAATCATCGCGCTCACTACAACGATCACGACGTCGCTGATCACGCCACTAACTATTGACGTCTTGGCAACTTCAACGAGCTCCGACGGTGTCAAAGGCATTTTTTTTCAGCGACTGATCTGGGGATCGGAAAAAGTCGTTTCAACTCTGTTTATTTATTGGACGTTTCAGTCAAAAAACGGCATAATGAATGAAAAATAAAAACAACCAACAAAAAACAAGTTTATCCACTGGGCGCACCCAGTGCATTTCGTTTGATTTTGATGATAGTTTTCGTTTTTTGTTTGTGTGGCTGGTTTTTGACTGAAACGTCCAATATGCGAATGGAACTGGATCCAGACAAGTTTCAGATGTGAGCAGAGAGTGTTGTGATTCAACATTCCCCCTAACACTACTACTGTTTTTACTTGGGCCAACTTGGAAGTAGGCAGTTTGCGTCACTGTTCCCCAGATCACCCAAGCGAAATCACATGTTTCTCAAAGTCCCAAATTTTTTGAGGGGAAAATCAACAGCTAACTGTTTCTTTCTAAAAAATTTCCCTGGTGATGGGGTCGTTGTTCAGTAGCGAGAGTGAGCGCAAATACGCAGCCGGATCTGCGGCACCAGCAAAGCACGATTCGCATCACCCCAGTAGCGGCGGTGGTTTCTCATTCGCTGCAAATCCGGATCGGTACAAGACACTCGAGCAAGTGCAACAAGGACTGAGAGATGCCGGTTTGGAGTGCGTACTTTTTTTCCCTTTTGTTTTGAAGAAGTTCAACAATGTTTTCAAAGTTACTAAATTGAAACACTTTCAATTCTTGACATATATAATGCTAAGTTTTTTCGTAGGAGTTCGAATTTGATAATCGGAATAGACTATACAAAGGTACCTTTAAAATAGTCATTTGATGTATTGAGGACGAGGTAGAGCAACACATGGACAGGCAAGAATACTTTTGGGAACAGATGTCTCCATGCCATTGCACCTGATACAATGAATCCGTACCAAGTGGGAAATTACATTTATCTCTTTGGCCATTATAACAAAATTTAGCGAGTGATTGATATCATTGGTCGTACTCTTGAGCCTTTCGATGATGATAAGGTATTTTATTTGTACCCTTAATAGTAGCCAACCCTTTTTGCAGTTAATTCCTGTGTTTGGGTTTGGTACTTTGCCACCCCCATTTGTGGCTTTCATGCCAACACTCAAGGTTTTTAGGTGATGCTACAACTACAGATAAAGCCGTTTTCCCTTACTACCCAGATGGACATCCCTGCTATGGATTGGCGTATGCCTTACAAATTCTTCATGTGAGACTGGTAACAGAATCAAAAGGGAGGTCTTGGCTCGATATAATGAAATCACACCTAATGTCAACATGAGTGGACCAACAAACTTCGCACCTCTTATCGATAAGGCGGTTCAAATTGTACAAGAGACACGTCAGTATCACATATTGATAATGTAGGTCCAACTGACACTCGGAAATAATACAACAATTAAACAATCACAAGAATTGCAGATGGCCAAGTTACAAATGAAGAATCAACAGCACAAGCTATAATTAGGGCGTCTCAATGTGCTGCACTTTCCATTGTAACTATAGGGTTCGGTTGCTTTTTCACAAATGAAGCCTAACTTTCTACAGTGTTGGGGATGGCCCATGGGAATTGATGGAAGAGTTTGACGACAGACTGCCAGGTATACCTCACTATAGATCGCAGATATTGACTAGGCTAACGAAACCGCAGAGCGCAAGTTTGATAACTTCCAGTTTGTATCATTCCACAATGTAATGTCACGCCCCCGTGTTGAGAACTACGATGTTGAATTTGCTGTCGCCGCACTCCAGGAGATTCCAGATCAATACAAGGCCATCAAGAAGCTCAACTTGCTTGGCTGATTGTTATCACGCACCACCCCAAAATTGACTTTAATTTGATGATGTTCATACCCCATTCCCCCAACATTCCTTTTTTTTTTCATCACTGTTGGCACCACCACCGAATCGTCACGATCTGCAAGGTCCTCGGTCCCATAATGGCATCCAAGCACCTGTGGCTGGTATGCGGGGTGCTGATCGGAATGGCCCTCACGCAAATCCTCACGTTTATGTTTGGCTTCGGTTTCACTTTGTCAACTAGCCAAGAGCAAGAGCACCAATTGTCGGAACAGCAACAAAATCAAGTGTCAATTCCAATCCCTGTGCCTCAACAACATCAGGAGCAACAACAAAATCGGTATCGAGTTTTGGCTGAATCTGCTCAGTCGGCGGATAGAATTTGTGAGGAACACGCTGCCGTATATTCGGGAACTAAGGGTTTTGTGAGAAAGGAATGGAACAAGGTGGTGTCATTCTCGATATTCCCAATGCGGAACAGCACTAGAGTTTTTGATTGGGTCATTCATGGTGCTTTTGCGAATGTATTGGCTGCTAGAATGTATGACCCAACTACAGATGCTTATCATTATTCCCCTTTCTTCCTTGACTATTCTCATCCAAATGGCAGATACTATCCAGACTGGGCAGTCCGGTTCTATGTCTCTGATGCTATTGACTGGGGGGAAATAGAACCTTTACTGAATTGTGACTACTGTCAGGCAGCTCAGGTTCATTTCGATGTGTTTTGTGGCAAGAACGCTCACACTTTGAAAGGTGGTCAAGTGCAAACACCAGACTGATAGAGAGATAATGTACATGTACAGGAATTATGTTGCAGATGATCCAACTGCCGAGTACGATCATGTACATGTTCTTTTCCCTTTATTGTGCTTTTGGTTGGTTTTAATTCTGTAAAGTTCGGTGCTTCAAGTGTTTATCTCCTTTAAGCCAAATTTTTCAACAGATACTGGATCATAAGGGACATTGATTCACGATTGAATATCCGGGATTTACTGGCTGTAAATGATTGGATATCCTCTGGTCTTCCTTTTCATGCTATACGTGACAATCCTTTACATGGTATTGCCATTCTTGCAGGTGATTCCTCTGATCCACACTCCTTTTACTGTTTTAAACTAAAAATTCCATTTACCTCCAGGCATGTTTGGTGGTACAAGAGGCTGCTTTGGACCCAACAACACAATGGAGTCACTAATGAACTTGGTGATAGAGAGCAGAAAAGCCGGTAAAATTACAGCCAAGTCCTGTGGGGGTACAAAGCTTGACCAAGTATGCCTCCAGATCCAAATACTTTTTCTTTGTTAATTCCATATCCAAAAAAACAGTGTTTCCTCTCCAAGTATATATGGCCAATTGTGAAGACCCAGACTCTCTCAACTGATTCCTCACAAGGAATGTATTGTCGAAACAGTGCGGCGTGTCACAAGTTCCCAGTCGACCCTAAATTCAAATCCAGCTTCTTTGTAGGTCAACCTTTCAAAGATACAAGACATTGGTTGCATTTGTGCAATATATCCTGCCTTGTGGAAACAACTACAACAGAATCTGAAGACATTTGGTTACTTCACACCCTTGGATACCTTTGAACTGCCATTTGTTCTGTTGTGTAAACAACAAAAAAAACTTTCATTCTAGTTCAGCACAACATTCCCAGCATAATGTTTTTCAAATTGAGTTAAAGACCTCGACCACTGCACTAAGAAATTTCCCAGAATGCATTTTTCAAAAAGAACAAAATTTTCGGTATTACAGAGGTACACACGGAATGGAAGCAATGTTGAGAAGGCTACCATGTAGCAGAGGATATGAGACAAACAGGCAGTGGCTGTGAGGATTCTTGCAAGATTCGCGACCTCATGGCCCAGAATTCCTGTTCATCCACAAACAAATTGTAATCCAGCAGCTGCATAACCTCCATTTCCAAAAGCGTGAGTGTCCTTGGTCTTATTCCGCACGACATGGCAATGGCGGAGTGTCTTCCAAAATCGTCAACCAGAACCTTGGTCGCCACGCAAACACACGCCACTAGGCACTTGTGAACTGTGTGGCGTGTCAGTAAGAAGGTAGTCTTCGAATGAGTCATTGCTGAAGACGTGGCCCTCAACCTCTCAATGTATAAGCAGGCCAAAGGGAGGGCCTCCTGAGGGACTCCCCAGTGTTCGGTCCATCTCATAAGTAGCTGTTTGAGGGAGATATCCGGTACCCTCTTGACGTAGAATGCTGAAGTTTCGACAAACGCGGTTTGATCGTCCTCGACGACCATTGAAAGGACGTAGGCTGCGGTGCGGTTTTCCATCTTGGTCTTTTTGCTTCTTTTCACAAACTTGCGTTACAGGTTGGAAAATGCCGATCCGGCTTGACTTGGGAACGAAATTCGTTCTTGACGTGTTCCTTATCGAGACAAATTGCTCAGTGCACGTCTTTGTACCGCGAAAAATTGAAGAATTTTTATTGAAGAAGCCAATTCAATTCGCCTTGTACTTTGAACTACTACCAGCATTGGGCTTGAATGACATCAACAGGGCCTGATGTGTAATACAAAATGCCACGGCAGTGATGTGGAGGTGTAGGGGTGATTTGACTACAATCCAGAAGAGGTGATGCAAAACAAATGACTGGTCCATTTCAGGTGCGGTTTTCAGGACCTGCAAGAGCATCTTCCATGTTCCCACTGTTGTAGGGTATGGTATTACCCTTTTCAGAACCTTTTTTTTATTGGTTTGTTGGTTGAGTTGTAGAAATTCACACCTCAGATACAGTAAAATGGAAGTGGACATTCAATCAAACCGTACAGAAGTGAGTTGCCATTCACCTTGACCTGTTCTTCACTCAATAAACCATTTCAACACCTTTCCAGATTTGATCAAGTGAGTATCTGCCAAACCAGCAACAAGGTTATTTTCAGACAGGTAGCCATCTGAAAAAACCTGCTTGGCCTGTGTACGAGAGAATATCCCTGGCAGCCACACTTGCGTTTGTAATATGGAATGCTTTCAGAATAAGTATGGGAAGGTGATGCAGAGCCGAGCGGCCTCCATCGCTGTTTTCTCACTAATAGCGCGTGCAAGAAACCATTGCACCACGCAAATGTCGTGGATTCTCACAGCAGAGCGCAAGGAAAGTGGACTCGGTAAAACCCTGTTCACATGATCCATCAAGTGGAACATCTTATCAAGCCACTCAGCAATTGGTATGTTGCCTTTGGTAAGAGACTTCACAAGGCAGAAACTTAAGTGTTCTTCTGTGAGTGACGTCACTTTTGGCAGTAAGCACCCTAGAACACTGTCCGATTGATTGCCGCATGCCATGAGTTGTCGACTCTTACACACTTGTTGACATCTCTCCCGAGCCAGTTTAGGTCCTACGAAGATAGTTTTTCTTTGAATATTGGTAATGAATTACTCTTACCTTAACATGTAATTTCCTGACCACATGGCCATGAAACCCTTGTTCCCACTGAATGTGTTTCTGTATTGGCTCAACTGCCGGAAAGTTGTTCAATAGCAACTTGATGCCCTTGGCATTGTGAATGCAGCGGATAGTTTCTTCTGTTACAGTTGTCACTGGCAAGGTTTTCGTGATCCACCGGCAGCCTTCTTCCAGTCCTGATGGAAAGCAGTTCATGAAACTTGTTAGCAGCCAGTGCTCTTCATCCCCATTTCTAGTGCCCTCAGGGAAGAACCACTCAGTAAGCTCCAAACTTGGTGTCTCAAAAAAAAGGACGGGATGGCAGCGAAAAGGAACTCCCTTCTCAGACTCTAATTTCTTGCAGGTACTCACAGCACAAGTTGAAGCCGCCATCCACATCACCACGTCAACATGTCCTCACCACACAGCAACTTTAAATGGCTTCACAAGCTCCCACGGCTCACTGCCTACACTATCAAACCGTGACATCACCCACTTGACAGAATCCAGGTGGCCTCCCTTGCACGCACAGTACAACAGGCAGCCTGTTGGGTCAGTGATATCTCTGAGGTCACCCAACATGCCAGGTTCATCCAGGGGCCACTTCAGCAGTCCGCAACAGCTCCACGCCGTGTACCCACTTGCAGCCAGCTTTCTCGCCATCCAAACGTGTCCACCTCATGCCATGTCAGGTAAGAATTGAGCGAACGGCAACTCCAGACCACGCACGACACACTCCCCGCCCCACAAAGGCACTCAAGAAGTGTCCACGTACACACACCAGCACAGAGGCCCTTCCACACACTAATGCCCTCTCTGCGGTTGTTCCTGCTCACCACCGCGTTTCGCAGAACCCATCGGAGGCACCTCGAGGCACCCAGGGGGAACGGCGCGTTCGCGGCCTGCAGGAGGAAGCAGCAGTCGCGCTCGCGCAGCCACGCCCCGCGGTCTTGGCAGGGGTCCAGCACAAGGTGAGTGACAACGTTCTATACTACACGCGACACACTGAGAACGCGGTCCACGGCTTCGCCGCGCTGAAGGGGATGGTGTGTTACTGATGTCGCTGTAGCATTTGTTTGTTGCTCGTACATGACCAGTGCTCCCAAATCTTGGTTGTCTTTGGGTGCATGCAAATTTGCACACACGGAATGAGCCCAGCACGTTTTCCGCGCCCCGTCAGCCAGCTTGTTCTTCGTGAAAATGCACAAAATCTCAGATATCACTGACACATGTCGCGCGGGGGAGGGCGTGGGCACCGTGGGGGGGGAGGGGGCACCGGGAGCGGTGCTGGGACAGGGAGGGGAGCCAAGCTGGCAGTCAGCGTGGCGCCCAAGGCGCCTGATGACGCCGAATGGAGCGGGGCCATTGTGGCCGAGGAGCACGTGGCCGCAATCATGGAGTTCGTGTGGAATGAGCTGAGGAAACCCGATGCAAAATGTGAGTGAGTGCCCCCATAATGTACGTGTGCGCTTGTATTTTACTTTTGGGTCTCCCGCTTTTTTTTTTTTTTTTTTTTCCTTCCCCTTCTCCTCTTTTAACTGTGTTATAGGTTTGACTGGCTCAAGTGACGGTATCAAAGCTAGCACGGAATTGATAAGGCTATTTGTTGAGGGTTACTTTCCTTGTTATTTTGGTGTACCTTACTTAAATTTCAGAGGCCATATCCCGTGCAATGGTCGTGGCGTCATTGAGTCGTGATGACCCGGACAACGACGAGAATGACGAAAAAGTAACAATCACTCCGGAGCACCTTGAGTAACTTCTCGTTCTCACTTAAGCTAAGTCTAATACCAACTACTAGAAAAATTCTACCACAGCTACTGCTGGATTTCTTCTAGAATGAATTTATTCTTTCCGGTTTATGGTCGCCTGTTCCTTTGGAGTGGAATGGTGATCTTTTCCTCACCAGCTGTCTGTACACTACACATACATGGTCAACAGAACCACCTTTGACTCTCTTCAAACATGATCAATCAATTGAGGAACACAGCAAAACAAAAAAGGAGTGGAATCTTAATTACTAGCACGAAAATTCGACATGCAAAATATTGAAAGCTGTTTTTATGGTTTTAAAAAGAATCTTGGTTTTTGGGTGAAAGGAACCAAACAGTCAATCTCCAAGAGCCACTATGTCTGCAAGGAGTTACAGAGTTCTTTTAATGGGTCTGAGATCCTCTGTTATTTTTAATAATTAATTAAATGGCTAGCTATTTTCTGGCTTGGGTTGTTTATGGTGTGGTGATTTGGGTGAGTCTAGAACGACTGGGGATGTCCATTTTTCGGTTGGAACTGGTGAGGAGAGCACAGGGACTGTTGTGTCAGACTGAGATACGGCTGGTGGTGCTGTGGAAGAAGAAGAGGTTGTGAGTGATGGTCTTGGTACTGTTTTTGTTGGCTTGGAGGGTAGAGCTTTGATGTCTGTTGGTGTAGTTGTAGTAGAAGCGGCAGTTTTTGCTCCTGTGTTCACTGGTAGGGGGACGGAGAAGGGAGGCAACTCAGTGGTATTTGGTGGTGCCCCACAATCTTCTTGTTGTGACCATGGTCCAGCAGGGCTCTGTAATAGAATGAGCTGATACAAAATGACGGAGTGACTACATTAGAGACAACGTCCTTAAGAACGTCGATAGTCTCCTTACTACCGTTCCATACTGCAATATCAAGGGCTGTATTTCCGTATTTATCAGTTACGGCAGCGTCCTTGCACGTAGAAGGTGAGATATTATTGTTTTCGTTCAATCGCATACCAAGCCATGCCGAAGAAGCAAAGCACAACACTTAGGCCTGTTAAAAAAGGCAGCACAGTGTAGAGGTGTAAATCCCCGCTTGTCACATGGGTATACAACCGCACCACGCTATTGATAGTTTAGATTATAGATGTTTTGAAGTCAAGAGAGAACAAGCTTGAAGAAGTGCCTCGGCATGTTCAGGGCGACCTTTGATAATCGCTATCAAACATGTAAGTACAACAAAAAGGAGAACGTAAAGATTACATTGATGTAAACAGGATCGACATTCATCACTGGAAGAAGTGAAATTGCTATCAGCACCCTGGGTGATGAGTTTCACTATCATTGGTACATTTGATTCTGGTGCAGAACAGATTTCGTATAATTGCTATGACATAAATCAAAAAAAGAGGAGCCAAGGTTCTGGGCAGTGACCGTGTTAAGCTCCTTGTGGGATACAAATGGTGGCTGAACAAAAGAACGATCACAATATTTAGCCTTCAGCCAATCTTTCCATTTCTCGCTTTCCATGTTTTTGAGTGAGAAAGGAAATTAAATCAGAAGTAAAAATACGAGTTGGGATCTGCAGGGGTAGGCTTTTGTTGCACAGAATCCGGTTTACTCTCATAAATACTATTGGCTATACTATTGCCTATACATTGCATGAACTGTTTGTTGAGGGGAAACCTGATGAATTCAAATGGGAAAAAAGTAGACCTAATCATACAAGTAAGAGTTCGGGACTGTTCCATTGGTCAAGTGTAAGAGACCGAACCTTCGAAATCTTAGTTCCAAAACTTCGGTGGATTCCACAACATTCTAGGTTGAAGGATATTTTAGAAATAGTTTTTGTTTATTGTTTTCGTACCTAGGCATAGAATAATGCCCAGATTTATGCTGGACCAGTCTGGGTCTTATGAAACGTTAATAGGCACACGGAGAGAACAGGGGTAGAGACCTTTTGCACCACAGTCAGCGCACACATCATTGCCTGGAACACTTTTAAGTACTGAAACTGCATCCAGTCTTGGAAGGACAACTTTTTTAACTACAGGTTGGCTATTGATAGCTTCTTCCAAGGTGGCCTGAATACAGGACATCCATCTATCCCGCTCAATTTTGCTTGATGCCTTTTTCGGGAATAAATATTGGGTAATATAAAATAACTTCCAACCTGGAGAAACAATGGTTTGGG
Organism: Pelomyxa schiedti; assembly: GCA_020536535.1. Lineage (NCBI taxonomy): Eukaryota > Evosea > Pelobiontida > Pelomyxidae > Pelomyxa > Pelomyxa schiedti. Next base: position 51,828 of record JAHLWZ010000373.1, on the reverse strand, counting down.
AAGCTGTGGTGTAAAAACTTGAAAGCATCTGCTGGACTCCGTGCCTCCTGTCATTGCCATACGTGCAGTGCAAGTTGCAGTTGTGATACGATTAGCAGGGTTGAAATCCTAAACCTGCTGCATGAGATGGGTACTTGTTGGAATAAATACAAACCAAATTGATGGAATACCACGTCAAATAGTCAGAAGTGAGCCGGAAGAAAAAATCTTCATTTTTTTTTACTTGAGGCATTTTTAGATGCCCAGAACAAATGACAGGGTCACGACCTAGAAACATCAAAAATGGTGGGTTTACAAAATTCTGGATTTTTATTGAAAGTACCAAGAGCAGTGAGGTCTAAATCAAGTTGGGTCTTTTGAGCTGCCTCCAACTTCCACTCTTTGTCACTTGTCTACTTCGAGGTAAGGATGAAACTATAAATGAAGAAAAGTACTTTACTGAAAAAGGCATAAATGTCTCGCACAGTGTTGCCAAAATATCTTAATAGAGAAGTGTTGCAAGTCGAAGAGAGTTTCTGCATTTCAGTTTGAAGAGACGCCATAGCCTCATCGAGCACTGTTTTGGCAAGCTCTTTTTGTGCTTCCTTTTTTCTCACTTGGAAAGGAATAAAAATACAGTATCTTACAAAGCCACCACTCTGTGCAAAAGGATCAGGACCGGTAGAGACATTTGTTTTATTCAACACTTCAAAGTCTTGACCAAGGCCTTTTACTTTTTTGAAAACAACCTAGATTGTTTCAGAGGATTCGTTGATACTTTTAAGAGGTAAATAACACCTCAGTTTCTTTGTACCCATAATTTACGAAACTTTCCATTGGTCCTTGCAAGTGCTCGCCAATCTTTGCAATCTTGTGGAAGGTAAGAGAGTTGAAGTGAATACACCTCTTAAACCAGTTGGTGAACGGAACATGACGATAGTCTCAGAGTGGTAGCTAAGCAACCAACTGCATTATCTAAACCAGTAAGAATGCAAAATGTAACTGCCAATACCGCACTAAATGCTGGATGTGGTTCAATAACACCAGAAACTGATTCCACAGAAGAAGCAAGGCTATTCATTGCTGAAGAAAACCCTTTTGGAGGTTGGCTCGAAAAATGCAAAACACATGGCGCACCAACGGAGGCTTCAGCGAGTGCACGAACAGAAGTCAATACTTCCTCACATTTTTTTCGAAACGCGAGCAAGTACTGGGCAGTGTGACAAAGGAAAAAAGCTGGGACAAAGAAAGGTTCACCCCAAACTGGTCGAATAGAGATTGTAAACAAGTCATCACACTCACTCCCCTCTTGTCACGGCTGTTTATTTGTTTATTTTTTTTGGCTAATATCTGTTCCAATAATTGCGTTGATACGAATCAGAAAGTGATCATGGGTTGCGCTCCTGTGACCGTTCAAGGGTGAAAAATGTCCGGGAGAAAATCAATACGCGGAAAAAGGGGAAAAAGCACCGTGTAACAACAGGGTTGGGGGCATTTACTCTTTTTTAAATACAAGCCTTTACAGTAACCACATTTGGGAACATTGGGTGCAACTGCAACCATTGTGTGACTTTGGAAGTGCCCCAAAATGGCTCATAGTGATTCGGAACTGCCATCCCCAGTGTGCAACACCTTATGCCACCAACAAGCAGAGTTCTGCAGGGCCCCCGAAGCACAAAGTTGTACACAGTTGTGCCTGGGGGTAGGTACTCCAGTTTGGGTTCAGGTTGGGATTCCAGTTCCAGTTTTAGTGACGGCAATGATTCTGAAGTGGATGCGGATGACCCTGAAGTGGGGGCGTTGTTGTGGTGTGAGGGTATTTGTTTAGTGTATGAGAGGGAGTGCGGGGATGGAAGGCACCACTTGCCGTGAGTTCGGATTGGGTGGTCTAACGTGATTTGAAGCAATGCACCATCATTCTGTTTGAGGGAGTAAACTGGAGTAAGGCTCGTGAGAATGCACCTGGATATCGGTTTGCGTAAGGGTAGTGAGAAGACCAAAGCAGATGGTACCGCCAAGTGCATAGCACTGTTGAAACCGGGTATTGTTTTGAGCCGGTAGCCACTTTGTCATCAACTCTCAGGTCATACACTTGCCTGATAATTTTTCTCCCAGATCCAACAACAACGGTTGCCTGGGGGCCAAAGCATACACCAAACGACTTGAACAATCCACTAATTTGGCTGTTGAATACAAGTTCTCCCGCCAGGCAGGCCTTGTAATAATTTTGCAAGAGTAAGGGTTCAAGACCATTAATAGTAACTTCCACTGCATGCTGGGAAATCAAGAAAGCGTGGAGACTATTGACATAGTAGAAATGAAAATGTGGAGCAATTTCAGCCTGAATAAAGGCCACAATTTGATCCATTGTCGGAAACGCCATTGGTTGCAGTGTCCAATGACAAGAGGCCCAGTCCTTCCAGTGGGGCCATACAGCTTCCATTGCTGCTATTTGTATTAAGCGAGTAGGAAGTGATGTGTCGCGTGCAAGCTATGAAATGGGTCACAGGTAAAAAAAACAAAAACCAAAAAATGAGGGGTGCAATGTGACCTGAGACAGGGAAAACCGGATGGGGATCAATAAGGCCTGAGCAGCATAAGACGCTATAGTCTCAATAACAGGAACTGGAAGCAGGAGGTATTTTTTTCGTTGGTGAGTAGCCCCAAGCGCCAGGGCAAACCCTAACCATCTTCCAATAATTGCTTTGTCGAAAAACTGTGTAACACTAGGAGGAGCACGAATTGCGAAAAGCATATCCCAAGGTACCGCAAGTGAGTCTGAATTCCTTGAGTTCCTATTTCCCCATAGTATTAGGTTAGGTTTTTTTGGTTTTCGTTTGGTTTTTAAACTGTTAAAAATGAACAAGGAAACGACCCCAATAAATTAACGTAAGGAGAACGAGAACGTCCCCACAACAGCTTATTCGAAGGCGTCCAAACCGAGACGCAGTCGAACTTTACTCCTTTCCCATAATCTACTTCTCTTCCCGCCGCCACAATGTGTGTGCCGCTTTCCTCGTCGTTCTCGATTGTGGTGAGAATCGGACGAGAAGACACCCACTCGGCAGGGATTTCGTGGGGAAGCTCCACGGCGGGGCCAGCGATCTGGTCCTCCATCTCCTTCTCTGCCCGCGGTGTAATTGTGGGTTCTATCTCTTGCTCTTGCTCATCCTCGAGATACTCGCCGGGCAAAAACAAGCTGTGGTCGTACCAGGACGGCAGTTCGTCGTCCATCGTTTATTCGAAATTTTTTGATGGGTTCATAGAATAGAATCGATAGATAGGTTTTTAGTTCTAGGAACAACAACAAACTTGATTGTACAACCAGGGATAGGGTTCGGGTTATGTATCTTCAATTTGCCCAGATGTGGATCATGTCCATAACTTGGGTTGTCTTGGTATGTAAACTCTCAGTTATTGCTCCTCGGAAGAATTCTGCAGCTTCAACGTCAGTCTTCTGCAGCAGGAAGTGGTCATGAAGCCACATTATATCTTCAACACCATTAAGTTCCGGAAGTCCTGTCGCGAGCATCTTTTTGGGGAAGAATTTGTTGTGACAATGACTGTTAATCATGGGAAGAGCTACCAATGAAAATAGCGTTATGAATAGTTCGGCATTGTGTCGGATAACATTATATGCCCTCTCGCAAATAGTTGCAAATCTATTATACATTTCACTTCCTTCACCCCCTAATGTATTTGCGGTTAACAGTTTGAGTTTTAATGGCAAACACACCAATAATGCAAGCAAATTGTGGCGTGAAAACAAATGGTGCCTTTTCTCGGTTAATGCCATACTTCTTTTTAAACTGTGAAAGTTGATTGTCGTTTAGTGGCAAGATTACAATAACAGGGGTGTACGTGTCCAAGAAAGTGTCCAAAATCGATGTGAAATAGCCTTGTTATATTTTTAAAAAGGTTTCCTTGCGTGAACTTTTTACCTTCCATCAGAATTCACCATTATGTTGTCGTTATGCCTGTCACCGATTCCTAAAACGAAAGTTGCTACACAGTAGCCAGCACATGAGAACATAAATTGCTCCGCAGCGTGCTTGTAGTCTACTGGGTCTTCACATTGTTCTCAGCATTAGTTTTCGGAAGGGTAAAAGTACCAGGGTGCTTTGTCTTTAGCCATCTATCCATTGTGTCTTGTCTCAGAACTGCTGTTGGCCCACCAGCTTTACGGTTGATGGTAGCAGTTGTATCGGATCTTAGGACAGCTTCGACCATGCCAGCCATCTCCGATGTTACAAGTACACCATAGGGAGTCATTTTCATATCCACCCCACTCTCAATCCATAACTGTGCTGTTTTGTGGGGTCATTTTTTAATTGTTAGCGAATTACCTTATCCATAAGCTTTATCATCTGCAGAGTAAGCACCTATGGAGAGTTTAGAGCCACATTTGAACAGACAAATACATACATCTTGTCGAAGGTCATCACCTTGCTTGTAAATTATGTTGATGGGATCACCATACAAATCAATGTTATCAAATACAAGCCAAAGAGGGGCCATCTTAGATTTCTGAAACTATTTTAAAAAAAGATACCGAAGTGACGCAAAACCATTGCTTTGCACTCTCGTATTCTCAGTCCAGAGCACTCTCTGTCAGGAAACAACGGAAGCTGGAAGCGCGGAGGTAAATCAAGACGGCGGAGTTCATATTGAAGAACCTCAGGAGGTGTGAATTCCCTCGGAGGATAAAGGGGGGAAGAACCTCCATCCTCTGACTTCGCTTAGTTTGTTTGATAGTTGTGGCCACTGCTGCCAATTGTCCAACAACTTCCACCTTAAAAATAGGGTTAAGGAAATATTACTCTTACTCATTCTCCCACAACATACTTGGGCATCTAGAATTGAGAGGTACATATCACCACACCCGCGCAAAAAGGCCTCCATACATAAACCGTATCTCATCTCTGAGAAACCTGTCATTTCAGCCTATTTGAATGCACATTCAAGTGCCTTGCTCTTAGTCAAAGGGGGGTGGGGGAAGTTGATACCTTTATGAACCAGAACAGTGGGTGCCCAATGATATCTCTGTTTCTAAGTGCTCTGCGTATCAAGAAGCGCAGCAATGCACAATCATGGTACGGTTCGTACTTCAGCACCTAATTTGGATAAAAAAAGTTGGGAAAAACATGTATTGAGGACCCGATTTTACATTTGTTAGTTGCAATAAAAAATCAGAAAGCATTCCATCACTGACGGATTCTAGTGAATTCACGGCAAATGCCCTGACAGTAGCATCAGCAAATTCACCACCCAGCAACTAGACCAAAAAAGGAAAAAAAGGTGGTTAAAACGTGTCCAATTGGGGTAAAAATGAGGTGAGGTGGGAAACCTGGAGCGCCTGAACGTGAGAAATTGGTGCCCATTCTTTCAATAACCTTGCAAATGTTCGAGTAAGGACAATATCAATAAAGGTAATAATTTATCACACATCAAGTATAATAAAGTTAATGAGGAAAGAATTTTGCCTGTGTGCCTCCGACACTTGGGCTCTATTTGCCCAGTTTACAGAAAGCAGAAACTTGGAGAGAGCAGCAGGTATCGTCTTCAAAAAGTCTCGATGTGTGTACAATAACTCTTTTTCAGTTTTACTTATAGGGGTGAGAGAGCCTTAAAAGGAAAAAGTCAGTGCGCTATTCCAACTTCAGGAAATTACTTTGTGAAATTACTCCTCTTACAATTTCTATTGGGGACAATTGGTCTGTGATTGTTCCTCGATGGCCAGATACTGGTTTATGTAAGGGAATTAGGTCAGGTCATTTAAAAACACACGAATTGAGGACTTCCTCACTGTAGCGGGAAAAAATTGTTTAGTTGACATTACAAATAAAAGTATTCAGACCTGGCATACTAGAGCGTGAGCCCCATGAGGTAGGTGTTGTGCCGCTTGGAGAAGTAGAGGCTGGTGGGAGTCTCTTTAATCCTGGTAGCCCTCCTGGAAGCATCTTTACAGGTGGTGGTGAACTGACTTCTTTGGAAGCTGTTGTTGGTGCTGTTGACGAAGGTGTTGTAGAGGTTGATGTGGAAGATGCTGATGTAGTATTTGAGATCAGAAGGTGGGGAATTGTTGATGCCATGGAAGAGGGTGTGGGTGGGTGGGAACTTGATGAAGGAATATCCTGTACTGCTGTCAATGTTGGCTCGGAGAAAACTACCGCCGTTTTTAGATTCTCAAATTCAATCTGAGATAATAATTGTCAGTCTTTAGAAATATTCATTAACTCAATGAAAACCTCCAATACAGTTGGATTGTGTGTCGTTGTGTTTTCACACGTTGTGCCTAATGAAAATAATTATTATTGCCAACTAAGTCGTTGTGAAAATACCAACGTGACTGGCACGGCCTTCATTCCAAAGTTTCAGGGATCTATGACCCAACAATACTTTGTTGTTGTGTGTCTTTAAAATAATCAGTAAGAATAAAAATTTCACACTACATACAATCAGCTGAAAATTTACCCAACCCATCGGTAGTTCCTTTCCTTCATCAGGGCCAGTGTTTTGTGTGGCAAATAAGGTGAAACAAAGTTTCGTAACCTTGTTGATTATTGTTTAGAATTGTCCCTGAGAGTATAAAATTACCTTGGGTAGATTAAACATTTCTATATTGAAAGCAAGCCATTGGTTGAAAGTTACACTGACCACTGGCAACCTGCCAGTGGACGATTGGTGTTGGAACCTCACTGGAGGAGTCTTCAAAGGTTCATCTAGGAGCAGTTCTCCATGACACAGTTCAACGAGAACAAAAAAACCAACGTCAGTTGTGCCGGTCTCTGGAGGGAGTTAAATAAGGAAGATTGGTAGCTTCTACCAAGGTTTACAAGCTGTTCCATGACATCAGTGTAGATATTTGGCAGCCCCACGATCTTAATCCGGAATTTTCTGTCCAAAGTAGAAAGTGGAATCGGGGGAGCAAGCACCTCTGGAGCATGCTCCTCTGGTAAATCTTGCGCTAAAATCTTTGAGTGAGGAGTTAGAATTTGTGGTGGACTTGAGAAGATAAAGGGTAAAAATCAAGGAGTGTAGGGGAAAACACACTGTGTTAGCAAACGAGACTTGTTCTCTTTCCTGGGGAAAGTTTAGAGGGATCAAAAAGAGACTCAACTCGATCCGCACGCCACGGTTGAGGCACGATCTTTCATGTAGAGCCCATTATTTAGTGGGGAAGAGAAAGTAAAAAAAGACCTGATGTAGTCGTAATCAATGAGCTTATTGTTTCCGATCATATAACTCCGGAACCCAGTTACCTTAAGGTGATAATCGGACAATGTTCTCCCATTGGTGTCTTGTGGATTAAGGGCTTGGTATTTTTCGAAAATGTTATGCTTTGCTTGTTCAGCAGTCATCGAACCTTTAGAGTAGTTTGGTAGGGAAGGAGTAAGGCCTCAATCAAGGTTGATGTATATGTACAATCTAAAGTGACAGTTTTCTTGCCAAAATTAAGAGGCAATGCGCAGAAGACAGTAATCTGAGGCGGTATGTTTTTTGGAAGTGGTTCACGATTCAAATATTCCGGCAGTCTATTCATTGGCATGGTTTGTTGAATGGATTTAACATGTCTTTTTTCCTATGTGTTAGACTCATCTTTGGTTTATTACCGAAACCACACCTAATCAAACTAGATCTAGTTTCCAAAATCCCAGTGTCGTCCGGTTCTGAACTTCTCACAGTCCCAGGAGATGATTTAACAGAGATGCCACCTAAGAAAAATCAGGGAAAAAATGATGGAGGTGGATTACAAAGATTTGTTGTGTAGGAGTTGCCAAGCAGTTTGGTAATAATTTTGTGCATCCTGATTTCAGAGAGTACGCGTGAATCAATTTCTTTATGATCCACCAACTTTTGGATATTAACATGGTCTTCATTAAGAGATTGCTTGTGAAGCATCTGCAAACGTGGCCGTGCTAAAGCCATTTCACACAGCTGAAAAAGTGGCATTGTTCTCCTGTATTCTGTTATGTAAGTTGACGAATAGCTTATCACACACAAGGGAACCCCTTCAGGGATGCAGTAAAAATCAATTCCTTCCACTTTAAGGAGGAAAAAATCTGGATTTATCATTTCAACACGTGAGCTTGAATGAGTACTCAGCATTGATTGAAGCATATTAAGAGTCGCTTCTTTGATCCCTATGCAGAATGTTGACGAAAAAAGAGGAGTTGTGGGAATAGATACCATTAGCAGTTACTGCTGTAGTCATATACACGACTGCCTTTTCACCAAAAAGGGACAGTTCACATCGAACACTAACCTCCATATTCTTGATATATTAAACTAAGCAAAGAGAAGTGAAGGGAAAAAGATACATCAACTACAGAAGCCTTTCTGGCTTGTTCTTGTACAAAAAGAATTGCGGCAGTTATATCCTTGCACCAGTCATTGCACTCAGAGACATTCTTTGCAGTAAACTCGAAGTGGTCACTGCCTTTTTTTCCTCTTTTAATAAATTGGATTTTTACAGAGAAACAGTGTACCCCTTCTCAGAGTAAAAGTTGAGTCCACTTTGGAATCTAATTCTGTGCCAGAAAGTGGGAGTCGCCCTTTTACAACAGAGGCCTGGGGAATTGGATGAGGGACAGAGATAACAGAGCACAAAAAACCTGTTCTGATTTGAACCATGAAAGTGATCCTTGTGCTAACACAAAGAAAAAGGTAGTTCGTCTGTGGGAGAGGTAACCACGTTTTTCCGCATGCTATTGAAGCACTCAGTAAATAAGTCTGGAATGAGTGTTGTGCATACTGAATCGACTTTTATTTTGGCCCTTTGTTTGACAATGACCTCCTTAATGAAGGAAATCCAAGCAAGGGCTTCTTGTTCCGTTTCCGCAGTTAGCTTGTATAGTTTTCCACCAGCACCACGGATCATAAGGCCAGTTTCTATGTTGCCTTGTCATACACCATACAATACCACAACTTCCTTAATACAAAGAGGGAATTGTTACTTCCAACTCTCCCAACAGCGGTGCCACTGACCAAGGGTAACAAGTTCCTTGCCTTCTTAAGTGCATTGGCTTGATCCACACAAGCCTATATTGTGTATAGCGCAGACAATATAAGCCCATTACCATAGTGCAGAGAAGAAGGGGGGGGAAAAAAAAATAAGTAACAACAACAAAAAGAAAAACAAACACTCACCTCCTCAGACAAGAACCAGAAAAGTATGTCATCAATAACAATGAAGAACCTCTTTTGGCCCTTCTTTGTCAACCACCCCTGCATCCCAACCCGCGGCATTCTCCCCCCCCCAAAACGACACCCGAAAGGGGAGTAGAAACAAAAAAAAAAAAGTGTCACAATCGATGTGTGTCACCACAAGTCACCGTTCTCCGTCCCCTGAATTTCGAGAAAGAAGGGATAATGGGAAACTGCGGTGATTTGAATCGGGAATCTCTTGCGAAACAGCGGCTGAGACTCGTCCCGAGGCAGCTCAGCGTGCATAACTCGGGCCGTGGTGCGGGATTGTACAGCCAGGATTTGAACGATACGCTGCTGCGTCCCAACTTGTCTCCGAATCAAGTTGGAGGAGACGAGAATGGAAGCAAACGGCTTTTTGTTGTGGCCAAGCACAAACAAGTTAATTTAATTATCGACAAGGTGTAAATACTGTGTACATTTGAAAGGCTTGATTGAAAAGCCAACTACATTTTATATTTGTGTGGACTCCCAACACATTTTGTATGGCATTAAACCCACAAGTCATAGTTGTTGATAATGGGACATGTATGCGTTCTATCATTCCCATAATTCAGTACCTAACGTTTGATGAAGACTCAATCAAGTGTGGCCGCCTGAGGCACATGACTCTGCCATGTCCTGATGCAATTGTAAAATTTCCCTCTTGTACTTTCGTTCTTATATTTATTAGTTTCGCACTGTTATTGGAAGACCACTGCACAGCACTGATGAGGAACTTGGGTGTGTGGGTTTTTTTTAATTTGGGGTATCTCATAGTGCCTAATTAGGACAATGCCTGAGTTCTTTGTGGGTGATGAAGCTATGGAATATTCTACTAAACTGACACTGTCCCATCCCATATTCAAAAGTTATATTAATGACTGGGGGGACATGTGTCACGTATGGGAGTATATGCTGGAAAACAAACTCAGGGTCACTCCCAAATATGCCAGAATTGTACTGACTGAACCAATGTTGAACCCGATAAACAAAAGGTTTTTCTACACTTGGTGCACGAAAAGTTGACTCCCTTTAGGCAGAAAATGGTGGAAACTATGTTTGAGAGATTCAAATTCGATGGCATCTACATTGCCCCACAGGTATCATGATGAAAAGAAAGTGCTAATACTCACCTCATACAATCAGCCCACATTGGCACTGTATGCTCAGGGCCTACTTACAGGTGTCTCAGTTGATATTGGGGACAGTACAACAACCATTATGCCAATATATGAATCTGTCCCGTTGAGTAACGTTCCCACCATTGATATTTCGGGGCAAGACGTGACAAACCACCTCACAAAGCTGTTGATGTTACGAGGTTACCCATTCCAGAGAGCTGCAGATCAAGAGATTGGTTTCTCTCCACAGATAAAGGAAATGGTACTAATGCTCCTTGCAGTGAGGCAAATCAAAGAGAAGCTGTGTTATTGTTCGCACAACCCGCTTGAAGAAGATGAATTATCATATGGAACCATTACTAATCTCGCGAAATTTGCACTCCCTGATGGCCGTGTAATTAAAGCGGACAAGGAAAGGTACTGGGCAGCCGAGGTTCGATTCTGGGATCCGTATCATTTAATGACTGCTTGCGTACAGGTTCTCTTCCAGCCATCTTTAATGGAAAAAGACTGTCCCGGAATTGCCGCCAAGTTATTCAACTCCCTCTGCGCTGCTCCTAGTGATGTCCAATTTAGTCTCTCACAACACATTGTTCTAAGGTAATTCCCAAATCACTCTCTCCGCTTTCTGATTGCACATATTAGTGGTGGAAGCAGTATGCTTCCTGGTGTAGAATCACGACTTGAACAGGACTTTAGCAATTTGTGCGAGAAAAATTGCAAACGATTCCGTACAGTTGTGGAATCTGCTTCTTATCGCCGAAATGTATCTCTACTCTACCTCATTTTACTTGCACACTAATCCGTCCCTTCTTTTTTCCAATCTCTTTTCTACAGCAAATATTTATAGGGGGACGTGTACTTGCTGAGATCATGGCAGACAGAGATGGGTTCTTTGTACTGAAGAACCAATACGATGAGCAAGGATCCAGATGCATTACCTCACAGTACAAGCTAGGAGCCTAACTAGCTGTGTGATATGTAATTTATTAAGAAATCTAGTGTTTTTCGTTGAACCCAACGAATTAATCTTTAAATTTATTTCGTCAAGGTGGAGGGATGTCGTGGCAAGCACTTTGCGCTTGTGGGATAGTAGTTATTTTGGCGGCGGTGCAACTGCAGCACACGGCCGACGCGTCCATGTACACGTACGCCCAGATATCGGCGCTGGCGTCGCAGTTCGAGTCGGCGGTGCACGCGGCGCACGACGGCGCCCCGCCGGCCCCGACGCCCGAGCAGTGCGACGCGCTGTCTGCCGCGTTCACGCCCGACGCGCAGGTCCTGTCCGCCGGCTACGCGATGACGCCGGACGAGTTCTGCCACGTGTGGGACGGGATAGTCAGCGACCATCGGACGGACTTCAGCAGCCGGCAGGTGGCCAGTGTGGTGCTGCCCGGGGCGCAGCAGACCGTGTCGTGGTGGGTAGTGGACGAGGGCGTCACTTCGGCGCCGCAGAACTGCACATTCTCGATTCCGAATGTGGCCTGGGCAAGGGTGTCGGGCTCTCAGGGCCTGCTGTTCGACTACCTTGAGTTCGTTACGGACTCTAAAGCCGAGTGCTTTTCGTGAAAAGAAAAAAGTGCAGGAAAACACAGCTCCTCGTTCCTTAAACAGTTTTAGAGTATAGAGTGTTGTTGCCCACAGTTTCCGAAACAGTTCTCAAAGAGAATTAAATCTTAATTCTAACAAGAATCCCACCCGTTGTGATCGTTAGGCAGTGCTGAAAAGGGGAAGAACGCCAGCGCAAGCAAACAGAATGACAAGCGCCGATGGGTCATTTTTGGATCTGCTGGGGTCTAAGGTGCTCTGCATACTTTTTTTTCCCCCTACTTTTGACGTACAAAGCAGTTGTCAAGCGTTAGTGCTCATAAGAAGCCCTCTAATGACGATGTCTTGAACGTTCTCTTTGTGAGTTTTTTTTTCTTTTTTTATAGATGTATATCTGGGAGCCGTTTTGTTTTTTTACACCATCTTTAGACACCTTCACCAACAAACAGTTCTTCTTCTTCAGCACTCAGCACTCTTGTTGGGGTTCAAACGTCTGTTGTAACCCCAACTCTAGTGCCAACTTCCCAAATTACACCAGCATCTGGTGTAACTGTCATTGCCACACCTCCATCCCAGGAACCAATCCATGTACCTGCAACACAAACTGTGAAACCGCAACCAGAACCACCTAAAAACACCACACCAACAGCTCCCACATCCCCATTAGTATCAACAACACCAACACCAACACCAACATCCCTGGCACTCCCTACAAACACACCTGCCAAAACACCACCAGCACCAAATCTAGCACAAATTCCAGTGGCCCAATCCCCTGCACACATCCCAGCTCCTCTTTCAAACACAGTATTACCAACACCAACACTGGCACAACTACCTACCTCCACCCCTTCATCCACATCAACAGTAGCTACTATATCACCTCCAATCCAAACAACATCACAGAAAATAACGGCAGTGTCAGCTGCAGCTACCCCAACAAGTCTGCCACCAGTGACAGCACAGACCTCCGCGGCTCAACCTTCGTCATCAACTACAGTGTCACAAGGATCCAATGCACCAACGTCACTTGGACCAGTACCACTCTGGCTCCAGATTATCCAACAACAGGAAGCAGCTCTGAAGGCAATACAGCAATCGCCCACGAGCACACCTAAAACCGCGACAGCAGTACAGCCACCCACACCAACCTCCCCACCCTCACCAAACTCCACAACACTAATGCCAACATCGGCATCTGCGGCGTCTACATCAGCTACTGCGTCGACCACTGTGACCTCTACCTCTCCAACCCCTCTTCCACAACCAACTAAAATTCTCCCTCAGTCGGCAACCCAGGTGTCTGTTCCCTCTCCGCAATGTCAGTGCCCTATTTGTGGAGCCAGTTTTGCAGCAACAGTGGTATGGTACCTTATTGCAAGAATTGCACCTCATTCAGTCTTAGATAGACGACCACGTTAATACCTGCTTGTCAAAGCCACCTCCAGCACCAGTATGTTCCCCCTTGTTTGAATTGATTTTGTAAATAACCAAAAAAGGTACCACAGAAAATTCCTCCTGAAGTTCAAAAGAGCGTTGACTCAATTTTGGAATGTATACCCAGGTTATTTCCAATTACACTATCCTTTGGAATTAAATTATCCAGTTTAAAACCAGAACGAATTTTGCTAGTTCTGAAGTCTTTCAATATGGATACAGAACGTGCTTTAGACTACTGTTTGTCATTGAGTTCAACACCTGAACCTAATGTCACCTCCCCACCCATCACTAGCACACCAAAATCGACCCCTCCTGCACTAAGCACAACCCCAAGCACGACAAGCCCAACTACGACAAGTCCAAGTCCAACAAGTCCGGTTGAAGACCCTAATGTCACTAGATGGAGGCTTGAAGTACTTTCAAGCAGACTACTTTTACATGATTAACATTTCTATAGAAGGAGAGAGCTGATTCTCAAAGGGCACTCCAGCAAATGGAAAAGTGCAAAATAAATACTCTAATATCAAATCTAAAAAAAAAAAGGGAACGATTGGCCAAAATTGAGGCTGACGCTCTTGCTGCCAAGAGAATAGAACAACAAGAGCGAGAAAAAAATGAAAGGTCATTCCAACAACCTTGGGAGACTAAGAACTGAATGAGTGACTACCTGCAGGGAGCAGAGGGAAAAGGAACGAGCTGACCAACAAATAGCCCGAGAAATAGACTCGGCATTCAGACAGGCTAATGAAGCTGAAGCACAAAGGAGAAAGTTAGAACTCTATTCTATTAAATGGTCTCATCAATTTACACAGAGCGGAAGCGGAAGCACAATCCCAAGCAGAAATAATCAAGCTACTTCTCCGGGAGAAGGAAGAAGCTGAAAAAAAAGCGTTTGTTTCCTCCAGTTGTATTCAGTTACATTATTGCTTAGGAGAGAACTTGAGAAGAGTGGAGGCCAAGAGGAAATCCAGTACTTACCAGGAGAAAAAGAGGTACAATCATGTCTCTAAAAATAACCAAAATTCGCGTCAAGGCTCTTGAGGGAGACACCCTGAGAATTTTCACGCTACATCCAGAACGTCACTTTAGCAATACAGCGTAATCTTCCGACTTTACAAATGAATTTTTTTTAAAACTGCTTCTTTTGGGGACATTAACAGTGGCCAGGTACCCTTTAAAACGTGCTACGAATTCCTTACATTTTGTAGATGCATTTTCGTACGGCAGAATCCCAATTTTATCGTTTAATTGCAAACAACACCAACTTCAAGGTATGTTATCATTTTTATCTTGTTTCCCCTGTTCACTCAATTAGGTTACGAAAGTTGAGTACATTGGTAAGGAATAACCAACACATAAATTCAAACTAAACCAAAATTTCTTCTTGAAAGTGAATCCTCCACATGTTAAGGTAAAAAAGTAATAACACTCAAGCATTCGTCACTCACTGTAAACAAGGCTTTTCGAAGAAAAAGAGCGCAATTAGCCACTAAAATGCCATGGTCAGAGACAAACCCCATACTAGTTTTCCATGGAACAGCAGAGGAAAACATTGTACCTTTCACAATACACAACTTTTCTCCTAACCCCAATATGACCAGACCTCTATTGTACGCAATAACTTCCAACTCCGTTACGTTGGTAGCTCGACTGATTCTGGCTGGTGGGGTGCCGGCATCTGTAACTTTCGTTCAAACTCGACATAGTGGAATAACGTGGATCATACATAGATTTTTCGGAATTCCCCAGCCTCAGTATGGGCTATGTAAGAAGCGGATCAAAGTTCCTTCTTGCCCAAGTACTTCTTGGCAAGCCGTTTCTATGCACGGATAGAATGGTCACGTTTCTGTTTACTGTCTATATTACAAATAAATAACCATCCTCAGGATGGAGCGGCCAAAGTTCCCGGATATGATTCACACATATCTCCTGACAAAACTGAGATAATCATTTTCGATTCCGGTTCGTTTCCCAAGCTCCTTCAATCCTTGACCTAACGGCGGCCGATTCATTCACACATTCCCATCAAACCAACAAACAGACCAGATACTCCCGTACTACGTGATACACTATGGAGCAACAGTCACATACAACGACGAGCTCGTGGAACCTGACGACTATGGCTACACCCCACCAAAAACAACTACCACATACCCACCAGTCTACCCAATAGCTATCCTTCAGCCACACACCAAAACAAAGTGCCCCAAGGGTCATAAATGTAAAGATCGATCCAAGCACCATCGCAGCAAGTTCACACACTGAAGCGGTGCAACAAAATCCCATTTCAAAAAAAACCAATGGTGAGACCAAATCCGCGAAACAACGGGAAAAAAGTTTGCAGTTTGGTTGAACCAAAGGAGCAAGCTGTGGAGGAGGTAGGGTTGCAGATGTGTGACTTGAGTGTTTGAACTGTTAATGGTGAGGAACTAAAGACAAGATGAGTTGGACGAAGACTTTATTCATAGTTGACTATGACGCTCAGCAACAACACTGTCAACTTTTAACCCTACGCACACAATGACTGGATGAGAGACCAACCTGTGCCAGAAGATCTACTAACTGGAATGGCATGATAGTCGTGACGTCAGGGAACACCTGCAGCATGAATGATAACCCGAGAAAATGGAGAATAACAGGCACCCAAAGTTATCCCACTTTATTCCTTTAGAAGACCCTCGACCGCTACATCTATCAATGAAATCTTCTTCCAACTCATCGTGACTTTCTAGTCTACATCCTTCCCACAAAAAACAGTCGACTTAGTTGCAAAGGTAGCGCAATTATGTATATCCAAAGTATTAACTTAAAAACAACTTAGGATACCTGTTGGATATCTGACATGCAATTTGCCAATTACAGCCCAAAATGTAGTGATCTGGGGCCTTCTAGGCAAGAAAGAGGGATTACTTTGGGTATCTATTATTCTTATTTACTCTGGTTGTCGTTGCAGGTGCTAACTGCTATCGTGCTATTCCAGATGTTGATCTCTTGAGCCAGGTTGGGTCCTCATTCCAGAGTCTAGTCCACAACACACAAAACCACTGACTGCAACATCA